>JBCEWC010004823.1:0-26346 GCA_038996855.1 Solanum aculeatissimum
GAAATTATGCAATGAATAGTATTTTGAATATGACAAACCAAACAAACAATAAAAATTACTCACAACATAAATAATCCATCATAACTTAACCCAGCATAACTTAACCCAGTATAACTAATCCCAGCATAACTTGTATCCAAACCAAACGACCCCTTAGTAATTAGGTTGATGGGGACTTATGTATAGATGATGATGAGTTTTCCATGATAATTCAAGTTTTTTACGGTCAAATCTGTAGAAGCATAGAAGTTTAATGTTAGCAGACTAAAAGAATAGGTTAAGTCATAAGGAGTGTAGAAAGCGACTATGTATGCCAATAAAAGAAGCAAGTATAGAAAGATGTCCATAGAGAAGGAAGCTAAGAGTAATATTTTAGAAGAAAGTCTTAGTAGTGATTTTATATATATTGAATATAGTATAATAGAAGAGTTTAAGATGTTCTTTGGGATAATGATGCCCTGACCATGTGAAGAGTTGTGCTTATAGCTTAGTAAAGAGAATTGATTCGCAAATTTAGAGAGATGACCTTTGAGCTAAGGGGGAGATGATAAAGTAATGAACCAAAGTGGGTCTTGAGCTTTCAGTTGTGATGAGTTGACCAGGATGAGACATCAATGTTTTTTCATCTCATAAATTTCTTATACTTCAGTCGAGGTGATATTCCATTTCTGCCTTGTGTATGAGTGTCATGCTTATGGTCTAGTCCAATGCACCTCATGTTGAGTTTCAAGGATGAGAAGTGATAACTTCATTTAGCGATTCTAATCTTATCTCGCAGATCTAAGAGTTTTCAGCCCTATGTTGAATGTGATGTGATGTGAGTTTTACATTGTGTATTGTTCTATGAACTCAGAATGAGTTTTGAAAGACAAGGGAGATCGTATTTCATTATGAATGTTCTTAGATCATATTTCTTGATTGAATCATGCTAATGATCTTTCGTTTGAAGCCCTTTCGGTAATCCTCCTTTCCAGTCTTGATAGCAATGTTGATGAGTTATGATTGATGGGAGAGAGTAAGTGTTCCTGAATTGTGATAATGGAGTAGAGTTCCTATCTTTGAGTTGATGTTCCTCTTGAATCTCCTAGTACTTGAGTATGCAAGTCCTTGATGGTATTCGTGCCGAGTAATGATATTGGAGATAAAGTTTCAATTCTAGATATTGAGTTTGAAGTCTATTTTGTTGAGTATGAGTATTTAAGTATCTAAGTATTTAAGTTTTTTATTGTATTTGTGCTTGATGGGTCTCCTAGTTTTAATTTGTTTGTTCTTTTTTAACTCTCTCTCTCTCTCTCTCTCTCTCTCTCTCAACTTTCCACTTGACAATTACCACAAGATCAAAAATATTTTTAATATATTTGAGTCAAATAATTTGACGTATTTTTAATTTAAGATCACAAAATTTATAATTTTTCTTAATTTTTTGGCCAAATTAAATAGGAGCAATTAATTTAAATGGAGACAATATTTAGTTTGGTTAAAAAATTAACCAGGCATGGGATATATTTTTTTGTCTCGATTTATGTGACACTGATAGATTACTTTATATATTTTTAAAAAATTAGTAATTATTGCGACTTATAATATATTTTATATGAATTTTAAATAATATATGTTACTTGTTTCGTTCCAATTTATGTTGGGAATACAAAATTTTGAGAGTCAATCAATTTTTTTATTAAATTATTAGTTGTTGTTTTTTATAGTATGTTTTACACAAATTTTAAATAATGTATGTCACTCTCATTGTCTCAATTTATGTGACACTGATAAAATTCAAGAACCAAACTTTTAAATTGATAATTATTGTGACCTATAGTACTTTTTCCATCATTTTAAGTAATATACATAAACATTTTGATTTGTTTATATTATATTTTTTTAAGTATTTTCTTTTGACACAAATATAATCATTGAAAGATATTAAAATAGTTATTTAATTTTATTTGTCCAGTTTAGAAAGAAATTTATTTTATCCTAATTTCACTATTTACTTGACTTAAAATAATTGATTGGGATGATATAGTAAAATCATAGTTGAAACAGTTGAAAACATGTTTATAGGGGTAATATTGTAAAATCATAGTTGAAGCAGCTAAAGAAATATAATCAAACAGCTGAAGCAGGCGCGTCAATAAGTAGATGTCATAAAAAGATTTAATTAAAAGGTCCACAAAATATTTTTATGGGTCATATATGATAAAGGAGTAGAAACAGACAACTCAAGCAGACATGTTGAAGAAGAGTTGCATGCTTTCACATTTCTACTGATAAAATTCAAGAACCAAACTTTTAAATTGACAATTATTGTGATCTATTGTACTTTTTACATCATTTTAAGTAATATACATAAACATCTTGATTTACTTATATTATATATATTTTTAATTTTATTTGTCCAATTTAAAAAGAAATTTGTTTTATCCTAATTTCACTATTTACATGACTTAAAACAATTGATCGGACGATATAGTAAAATCAAAGTTGAAACAATTGAAAAAAATGTCTTATTAGGGACAATTCAAGCAGACATGTTGGCGGAGAACTACCTACTTTCACATTTCTACTAATAAAATTCAAGAATCAAACTTTTAAATTGACAATTATTGTGATCTATAGTAATTTTCACATCATTTAAAATTACACTGAGAGACACTAAACTTTAAAAAATTACAAAAAATAGCCCTCGTTGTATAGACATGTATAGTCGGTGTATATTTGTGTATCATAATGTATATTTTGTGTATAGCCCATGTATAAATAATATACATTGTATAGAAGTGTATACTTTCTATAACTTTTGATAAACCATATTGTATAGTTATGCATAGTTTCGGTGATTTTGGGCTATTTTTTTATGTAAATAAAAGATAGACTACTTTTTTTGTAAACATTTTACTTTTTTGTATGTACATATATGTAATTTCTCTTAAATTAATATACATAAACACCTTAATTTATTTATATTATATTTTTTAAGTACTTTTTTTTTTTTACCTATTTTACATCATTTTAATTAATATACATAAACACCTTGATTTATTTATATTGTATGTTTTTTAATTACTTCCCTTTTGACACAAATTTAATCATCAGAAGATATTAAAATAGTTATTTAATTTTATTTGTCAAGTTTAAAAAGAAAATTATTTTAAATATAATCAAACAGCTGAAGCGTAGGTAACTCAAACAAGCACAAGCATGTTGACAAAAAGTTATCTGCTTTGAAATTTTTTGATTAATTTGGCAGTTATTGAGGGAACTCCCTCTTATATTTGACAACATGTGCAAGTTTGAATATCCTCTTTTTTTTCTTTTTTCCCTGGAATAATATTTCCTATGCTTCCATCATTCAAAAAGTTTCTACAACTCCTGTATTGATGACCTGCTGTTTCAAAATTTTGACTAAACTAACAGCGCATGCAATTATCAATTTGGCAAAAAATACAAGTGAGGTGAAATGAATCATCAGCCTTGGCACTCGAGAAAGAATTGGAATAAATTCGATGACTCGATATCCTACTTGATAACATTCTTTTTGAGCCTATGATCCTTCAAAAAGAGCCTCTCTGCCCCCATAAAGATAGGGTAAGGTCTACGACGTCTTGCCCTCCCCGAACACGACTTGTGAGATCACACTGCATATGTTGTTTGTTGTTGATATAACTCCATATATATACAACACATCAGACAAAAAGCAATTCCATAACCGTATAACTGCATCACTTCCAGAATGCAAAAATAGGTCTATTAAACCCAGGTTTACGACCATATGCGCAAGATGTTATGTCCTCTACCATTCTAAATCCAATCTGCATTCAGATTAAAAATTTGTCGTGTCAGTCACACCTACCAAAATCACAAAATATTTATCTTCCAAGTTTCCAAAACAAAAGATTATCTGCGACGTACCTTGTCCAAAAGTATGTCCTGAAAATCTTCTGGACGAATTTTAATTTCTTGATAATTAATTCTTGTTGTCTGTATAACAAGGAAAAACGTTAACATGCCAGAAAAATTTGAACACTTCCCGAGCACTAAGGGAAAGATCCCAGAATAAGGTATTGATTGAACAGATTATTCTTAAAAAAGGACATATCTGAAGCTAGTGATACCATGAAAGGGAATACCTCAGATACAAGACGATTATTATAGTATGAACTCCAAGGCTGAGGCTCCAAAATAAAGACACCACCCTGTTACCAGAAAATACAGTCATATGTTATTCAGCAAAATGATTTCCAGAATCCATTTTCATGAATGTTTTCCTGTTTACAAAAGATGCTTCCCCTATAATAGTAAAATATTTACCGGTGAGAGAAGCCTCCAGACTTTCGAAAATAGAGTAATTAGTCCCTCATCACCCCAGTTTAATTGCACCCACTTTGACACGCTTAAACTGCATTAAAAGAAACTCAATTGATCATGCACACATTCATGGAAGTAAAACAAATTCTTCTTGCACCTAATACTGCAGAAATTCACAATAGTAAAGGCAAACATACTTTATACTAATATTACTTCAGATTGTACGACTTCTGAGATATAGAAAAGCAGAAAACCAGGTCTAATCTTCTACGTAACCCTCGGGGGTTAATTCAAGAGCTTAATCTTCAGAAAAGCCAAAGATTGAGAGCCCTGCACCTTTCTTGTACTAAGTGTTCTACTTTTGCCTATACCACTCAAAGGGATGGAACCTTTAGTTTATTTTGGGTGATCGTGGAAAGGAATCACAATTTCCAAGCATATCATATCTTCGTTACCATTCCAAAAAAGAATAGCAATGGACAAGAAAGATCTCTTCATGTATCTGGAACCATACAAATAAGATGATGCTTAAGGAAAATAGAACCTACCAAACAATTGTATCATAAGATGTATTTTCCCCTGGATGCCAATTCTGAACAAAATTTCCTTTCTTGAAAGAGACTATGTCAAACAAATTAGCCTCTTGCACATGATGAGATTCTGTATGAGCAGTGCTTGTGCACTTCTTAAGTGACTCTGCCTCATGGTTTTCAATACCAGTCACATTCTTTGATTCAGTCGACTTGGCAACCCCTGCCTGCACAGCCCTAGTACTCCTCACTGCTTTCCTGAGAGTCCAATAGGCATCCTGGATTCTTGCTGGAAGAGGTGAACAGAGATAATCAATGTTATCAATTACGTACTAACAGCTCTAAGACAAACGTTGGATCCTTCAGAATACGTAACACTTAAGATGAATACTTGATTAGCAAAATATGAAATTATTGGCAACAATGGCAATAAGTTACAAAAGAGATCACTTTTATGCAATACGTCACAATATGACATAGTAATCCAACCACACATTATTAATGTAGGAAATATAATTGTCTGATCCAGCCAATACAGCAGAAAAAATCAACAAAATGCAGTGTGTTCAAAACCAAAAAACAGTTTCTTTTTTGATTATTCGTTTCTAATTATGACTTGTCCATGAAAGTAATTCATGCATATTATAAGTTGCATGAAAAATTATAGCATCATAATGAGTTCCTCATTTTCTTCATGCTAGAATCAACTAATGTCAAAAACATATAGACAAATGAAAGTTCAAATACTTACCATCATCAATATCGACTCCAAGGATGCTTCGGCAGTTAAACTTTTGTGCTGAAATAATAAAAAATAAATGATATTAACAAAATATAAGAAAAGGGAAACACATAATATCTATTGGTGGATAAAAGACCTCCAACTCCACCAAAAAGTAAAGAACCCATGGTGCCTGCTTGTGACACATAGGGCTAAATGTTTCAGAGATTACTAAGCAAAGTCCCACTTGCGAGTAAAAGTAAGGTGAAAGACTAATATAGAATCCCATAGAAATAGATATCCAAATTAATCAGCTATATAATTAACAAAAATTTGTACCGATAGCGATTGTGATCACTCCACTGTTACAGCCAATGTCAAGACAATCCTTTCCTTCAAACCACTCCTTCTTCATAGCTCTTAATCTTGGATCTTCATCCAAATCCTGACCTATCTGTGCACAAGAGATACCAAACAGTGAGAATCCAACTAAAAGGGAACAAAACAAAAAGAAATTCTGAGTTGCTCCAGCTCCCACGGGAGTAGTAAAATTTTCTCAAAAACACGGGAGGCAATAAGAACCTAAATTTTGCTGGGGATAACATCTTTTCTGCTAATACATCCATACAAGTCTTACCGATGTTCTTCCTTATAATAACATGTAGGAAGGCAAATAATAGATAAGATCTTCAGTCTCCTGCCACCAAAAGATTTACTTTTGTGTGCAAGGCAAACTTGATTCGTTATCTCTGTTTAATAAACTGTGATTGGTGTTTAGACTGATGATATTTGATTTTAAAATATAGCAGCAGAGCGGATGGGGGAGATGAATATTCTAACTAAAGGTCATGCAAATGAATATCCCAAGTAACAGAATAATTGGATCGATAAGACCACAAAAGCTATGCAACAAAATTCAAAATACTAATAATGGGGATTGATAGGACACTGAAAAAGAGCCATGCAAGGATTTCGAGAGCAATAAAACCCACAACGCAAAGCATTGCAAGCTTCTCGTGAGAGTCAACTTGCTTGGTGAGCACATTCACCTTCCACCTTTAGTTGGAGGGTTCTAATCCCATAGATAACATCCCCTTTCCCCACTCCTACACACAACAACATACACAATGTAATTTTTACTATCATTATATTTTTTGTAAAACAGTTTTGCCCCTAGTTACTTCAGAAGATCTTCAACCCTTCTGGTAAAGAGAGGATCGGTTAGTAAAAGAGGAGAAAAACTAACTTTTCTTCGAACAAGAATTATCTTCTCTTTAGAAATCAGCTCCTTCTTGTTCGTATCAACTTTCATTCTCTTTATCAGCCCCAAGTACTATTACCTTGCTTGAATCCTGTATACCTTACTCTATCTTTCAGTACACAAAATCACGAGTGCATTCTCCCTGCCTTATAGTCATGAGCCTCAATCATATCAGCCATTACCTAATAATTATACCCAGCTTAACTATTAGGAATTGAAAATGCCGGGAATATAGACATGTTAATATATTTTTTCACCAAATAACATACAAATGTCAATTACTTACTACAAAGTTTGGAGAGAAACTCTGAAAACTAAAGGTAAAAAAAAACTCTGTTGTAAATACTAAAATGTCCAAAAATTAAAACTTGGGAAAACGCTAAAGAGGGAATCGAACCCAGGTGAGCCCACTAAATGTCCACCGGTGCACCCTTTTCCCGAGGTTACCGAGTGCCGGTGACCCCCCTACCGGTGACCTAAGGGTAATTCCGGCGGCTATCATGCTCATCATAGGGTACCTCTACCCACCACCAATACACGTTCAATTCCTTAGATTAGATGGGACAATTCAGCACCCACGAAAATCCAACCATTAATGAGAAAAAGCTTACTCTATAGCCATAGTAGTTTCTGTAGTTGCCAAAAACAGCAACTTCTTTCCGCTTTTTCTTCTGGGTCGTGGTTGCCGTGTCCTGCTGATGATTCCGTTTGTTCTGCTGCTGAGGGTGCTCCATTGAAAAGATGAATGGCGGCGATTTTTGGGGTCTTCTAGGTGAGTTTCGCCGGAAATTGGGGAAGACGGGAAAAGGGTCGTTTGATGTTGTTCTTCGGAGGAGCAGCGACGGGGGTCGTTTTGGTTTCCGGCGAGAAGGGCTCGGGACAGAAATGAGGGAAAGGGAGGAGAGGAGAAAGGGGCCGGCAGTTATGGGGTGACGGAGCGGGGAGTAGGGTCGCCGGTGGCTTCGTCGACGGAGAAGTAGGTGGCGGAGGGTTTGGGTTCTGAAGAAGGGTGGAAAATGGAAGGAATAATTAATCCTGTCGTCGTTATTACATTACTTAATAAAAACACATATAGTTACTTTGTAAATATTACGGAGAATAATAAATTATTTATAAATAATCACTAATTATTAAATACACAAACTAGATTTCACATTTTTTCTAAAAAAGCAGATAATGATGTTTTTTTATTTTTTTTATTTTTTAATTAGATACTTGTTAAATGAATTATTATTTTCTTATTAAATGCTCAAATTTATTTGTTTTTTTTTAATTACCTACTAGTCCTATTAAGACTTTTCTTCTTTTTTTTTTTTAGTTTTATTTTATTATTTTTTACGGAACAAATTTGCGTACATCTATTTAATGTCATTTTTATGACATATCGATTTAATATACACGTAAAATCATGTTCAAATATCAATTATTATACCTTCTTCAAACATAAAATTAGTTCTTCAAAATTTTATCAATTTCTCTTTTTTGTAGTCTTCATGATCAATAATCAGTTTTTCTTTTTTTAGTCTTTTTTACTTTTTCCGGATTACATATATGTAAAAAATTATTTCTAGGAATTCTATTTTAATTTATTTCCATTTTAAATTAAATTTTACCATTTATTATGGAACAATTACTTAGGAATCCCATTAGGACTTTTCTTTTTGAATTTTTTACTGATTGAATTTCTTTAAGGAGTCATTTAATTTTATATTTAAGGAGTCAACTATTTTATGAGATTTTTTTCATTTATTTATGGTATCTAATATATTATACATTCTCTTTTTTTATTTTGTTCCTTTATTTATGATTCTTTTTATATTAATTTTTTTTAAAAAAATTGTAGTATTCATGATTAATAATCGATTTTCATTTTTTTAATTTTTTTAATTATTTTTTACAGATTGCATATAGAAAAACTTATTTTTATAGGTAGATATGTTGATAGTATACTTTGATAGTATAATATGAAATATACTAAATTTTCAATATATTATTGATTTTTTATTCAGATTTTCAATGATATCATTTTACGTGTGTGTTGTATTATTTAAAATTATTGTTGATTTTATTAATGGTATGTCAAGTTCTTACTAATAAATCAAATATGTATTATTTAAATACCAAAATATATATCCACTATTAAATATAAATATTGAATTTTCCAATATACTATTAGTTTTATTCAGAGTATTTCCAGTTAGCCACAAAATTTAAATTTTTATAACTATCACTAAATAATAGCTACGATTTTCAAATTCATAGCTTAGATTTCGTAGCTATAGTACATTTTCTTGTAGTGGGATGGAGTGCATGACAAGCTCCATTCAGCCACTATAATAGAGTGTTGAGGTTGGCTTTCTAATTTTTTCGAGTCACCGGGTCTTCTCATCCGTCGAGTCCTTTTTTGATGGCTGACCGTTGTAGGCTAGATAACATATCTCACTTTTTTGATGCCAGAAAGGCTGTAAATATTATGTGTAGGAAGCTGTCGTTGATACTTTATATCGCATTACAAGAGCAATCACTTGGGACACTATTGGCTCAGAAGAATGAGGATGATAAGGAACAAACATTGTACTACTTGAGCCGGACTTTGATAGAAGACGAATTGAAATACTCGATAAAAAAGCTAATGCATTATTTCGAAGCATATACCATCCAATTAATTTCTCGAGCTGATACTATAAAGTTTGTAATGACTCTTTTTTATCTCTTTGAAGTTAACATCAAAATGGGAATTAACTTCCAAAGGTTTTTTAAAAGGTGTTGTGCAGCTTGTCTGAGGAAGTTGATATGCTCTACTCTAATTTGTGGAGTTCCCTCTGATTGGATTTGTCTGGCCTATTTTTTTAACATTTCTTTTTTTTTATTTTCTGCATTTTGCTTATTATATTGGACACATATATATCCAATGAACTATGTACCTTGTAATTGCAGTCTACTTGCTAGTCCGGTGAGGCCATCTGGGCAGAGTTCTGAAAAGCAAAAAGATCAAAAAAACTCTCTAAGGTCTGTTGAGGCTTTAGGCACAAAGCGCAGATAAAACTTGGGCCTTAATAATAAAAAGCGCAAAGGGAGAAAAATATAAATATATATATTTAGTCCAAGACTAATAATTGATAAACATGAATGACAAATATATGAACAAAGAAATTAAAAAATAACTACGATAAAGTGAAATATCCATTGTTTAATATCGTTTTTTTAGAAGAGGGTCATTGACAAGAAAAGTATGTCTTAGAACCTTGATGACGGCGCTGAAGAGCACATTAAGTGAGGCGAAGAGCTCAACACGTTTTGAGCTTCGCTTTAGGGCTTAAGCATGCCTTCGATAACACTGCATCTGGGATGGCAGCAGTGATTGATCACCCAAAATGGTTCATTTCAAATGTATACATTTTTAACGTAAAATTGTGTGTGCAAGTCTGCTTGTTTACTCTGATTGAGCTTAGGTTATTTATAGGTAAAATAGGTAGATATTCTATTCCTATTAAGTGGGTGTTTTGATTGACTTATTTTTTTTTACTTTTAAATTTTGGAAGTGTTTAGATAACACATAAAAGTTTTTTAAAACTGAAAAAGTACAAAACAAAAAAGTCAAAAGTAAGAGATTTTCAACTTATGACTTTTAATTTATAAGTCACTTAAAAAAAATCAATCCAAACACCGACAACTGCAGAAATGATTTTTAGGTGTAGTCACAACTTTTCAAGCCTTTATTCTAAATTCTGTTATCTCACGTTAAGTGCTTGCTTATTACTTTACTTCAAAAGAAGAGAAAAAAGATTTAAGTTGAATGCATGCTTAATTATGCCAGCCTTTTGTCTGCTGTGTCTCCTAGTAGTAGTATGTCCCTTTATTATTTCATGTCTTCAGTTATGTTACTTGCGTATGTACATGTGCTGCCAATTTTTGGCAAAATGGAGACCGAAAATCCTTATTTAGACGTGATAATTCTCTGGAGAGTGATGTGTTTGGAATGCTTGTGCAGGATGGAAAGTGCGCTGCACTGAGTACTTCCCGTTGTCAACTTATTTTGAAGGTATTCGTCGCTTAGTTGCTACAGGTTCAGTTTACCATCAGACACAGAAAGCCCCTGAAAATGAAAACTGGTGAAAATTCTGCTTTGCTTTCATCAAATAGGAAATTAGATAAGCTGGACACGGTGAAGGATCTACAAATCTAATCGTATAATATTTCACGCTGAAGTAGATTGTCCACAAGAGAAGCTAAATTGAAACCACTTTTTAATGTCCAAATGGGATGGTTCAAAAGGTCTCACAAAGACTTGGAGACACGTGATGATTTCTTGCTTTCAGACGGGACTTGCAACATTCTTTACCCCTGGGTTCAATTCCTTCAGGGACACCAGAAAAGAGTTTCTTGGGCTAGTGCAACCCGGTTTCAACAATTTAGAGATAAGTATTTCAAGACTGGATCTTGTATAACACTAGCATAGAACAATATGCCAAGCTAGACGATCGTGAAGGTTTGTGTATTATTCAGTTTTGTCAAGCATTATTTTATGTATAAACACAGTACGTAAAGATTTTTGTGATTAATGCACTCGGAGAAAATTACAAATTGATTTGAGTTGCTGTAATTTGATGTCTGTCTATGCTAAGCTTTTAGATATAATATTTGCTTTATTCATATGTCATCCCATAATTGAAGTGTGTGTGGTATTCAAAAATAATAACTAAGTTTGTCTCGAGCATTTCTGCTGGTGGAAAGCTAGCATGATATGAACTATTATGATTATTCCTATTTTGTTTTCTACTATTTAACACACATTCACTAGTTATCTCGAAATTGAAATATAGGTCGGCCTGTCCTTACTCTTTCTTCTTGTTTATTTGTGTGTAAACATGACCACGACCTGCAAGAAGGTGGGCCTAGCCCTCTTTTTCTTTTTCTGCATGAATTGTGTTGCCAGCATATATATTTATATCTGCTACACACACATTACTTGCCTGAGATAAGGAAAAAAAGAAGAAGGGAGGTCTGAGGGCGGTCTATGTTGCTCACTAATAGAGACATACTTAAAAGTTTATCTCTCAACTTCTAAGTAAACTGAATGATGAACTGAGATATTATTTCCGGGAGAGCGAAATATAACCATCCCAAAGGACCTCTATACCAATCACCTATCTCTAGTTGAAAATTGGAACCATATATAAGAACAAAGAAAAATATCAAAATTTGATTATTATTATTATTTTGGTGTTAAAATTACAAGTTCAAAACTTAGTTTTTATTATAGCTAGCTTGTCTCCAAAAGAATAATATTTTTATATATTCAAATATAATTTATTCTTAAACTTTAAAAAATTACTCATAATGAGATAAAGTTATAACGATGATTAGTTTTAGTCCTAATAGTTTCATAAATCTCCCTTTTAAAAGGCAATGTTCAATCACATAAATCAAATATGATGTGTTCAATTAATTGAAGGCAATGCATATTTAATACTCCGCCACGATATCTACTTAATATAGTGAGTGATAAACCTATTTGGATTTTGGATGCTTCTATACATCACTTAAATTATTAGGACAAACATATAATCTCAAGGAATATATGTCAATATTTTAGTACGAACTGTCTTATGTAAAGAGACAAAAATCCATGCAAATCTTACTTACTAGACACTTGTTGAATCATCTCTAAACTATATAATTAACAAGTAATTATGTCGTCGTTATATATGTACATACGTGGATTTCACCGAAAACGAAAGCTTTGACATTTTACTATTCAATTCAACAACAATATTATTAACATATAGTCCCGAAGAAGGTAAAATATAAGTAAATCTTATTTTTATTTTAGAAATAAAGAGATTGTTTTCGATAGGTTATTGACTCAAGTTAAACAATTCAGAGTAGTCCTGAAAAAAATAATAAAAGAATATAAAACAACAAACTATAGCAAAAAATAGCAGAACAAAATAATACAATAATTATGGTTGAAGAAATAACAGAAATTGAAGGACAAGAAACTACATACAACTACTCATATGAACAAACAACAAACTTATTAACTTTCTATCCTAATCTAATCTGTGTCATCTAAATTATTTTTTTATCTAAAACCATGTCGTTAATGAGCTAAAATTGTATCATATCCAATGTAATTCACCTCTACTTTTGTATGCTTGTCAGTTTTAAAGTGATCATTACTCTTCTTCAACGACAAGCTTTCTTTTTGACAGATTGCAAAAACAATACCCTCATAAAAGGGACCATTATTTCACATAGCTACTTATTTGAACGCGTGCCCTACCTACAATATAAGGCATGCAAAAGCATAAGGCAAATGAATGATTTCAAGTGTCTGACTTCTGAATTTTTGAATAATGATTTTACTAATACCCTTTTGTCTTAGAAAGTAAATTAGAATATGAGATCAAATATTGCATATTATTAAGTTTAGGTGTTTAATTAATTTATTTGTTTTACTGTATCTCATCGTATTGCGTCAAATTGTTAGAGAAGTTATATATTTATTTTATGAGTATTTTCTTATTGGGTAAACCAAAAATCAAACCGTTAAGGACAAAAAACTAATAAATCGAAAATTGATAAAAAATATCTTATTAACTTAGCATATTTAAAAACCTATAAATCGAATTGAGAATAGAACTGAGCCGACCGATGCACACCCCATGTAATATAATATAATTGATGGTCTGATGAAGTGAAATCTAAAGAAATTGACTTTCCAAAATGTGATATTTTTATAGTGCTCTATGAAAAATATTATACTGTGAGTTGGGAATGTTAAGAATTTTACTTCGACTAATCTAAATTTACTTGAGCATAAAACTTATAATTCTTTTAACATCGTGACTTTAGATTAAAGATGCTATACATTACTTTCTAAAATTCTCTTTATTTGCTCCTAGCTATAAGAGTGTGTTATTGAGTGTAAAATTAAAGTAATTGAAATTTACAAATTAAATTCTTACATGTGAAAAATGAAAATAAAGGAATATTAAATAATTTGATTAAAAATTTAATTTATATACAAAGATCAAAGGAGATTAATAATTTTAAATCGTTGTAAATGTTTATTAAGCACTTAATTTATCAACTTAAAATTAGTGTAGACAATTACATGCATGTTGTAGGCCGTCTTCATTTGACTCTGTAAAAAAAGGACCATGTGCAGGGAAGTCAAACTCTTGGGTATGATTACCAAGTGGAACGTCAATTTCTATGTTTGTGATTTATAAACAAAGTAAACCTTCCCTCATGAATTTATAAGTTATTTAAAAATGAGAAAACGATAAAAACTGCTTCATTAATACTTTCGTTCAAAAATATTTTATTTAAAATAAATTTATTATTTATTTTATTTTTTTAATAATTTTTTTAATTAGCAACTATTTATTCTATTTCAATTCGAGAAAAAAATTAAAAATTATTATTTTTATTTTATTATAATTATTTTTTTTTTTATTATCTAAATAAAAATTAATGTTAGATTTACTATGATCTTATATTTATGACATATATTATTTGTTACACATGGGTATAATGTTGTATTTTAATTGGTAAAATGAGCAAAAAATATTTTCTTACATTTTTATTAGTCAATGTGCTTTTAAAAAAACAAAACAAGAAAAAGATTCTTTAAAAATAATATTTTTATTAGGAACATAATAAGTTTAAAAATAATATATAAATATATATATATATATATTTATTTAAAGAAGGACATTTCTGACTCATTTGGTAATAATAAGGATATTTTTGGACCAAAGTATCAATGACAAGAATAAATTAAAACATTTTTATTTTTTTCATTTGGTTTAAGGACATTTTTTATCTTTTTATAAAAAAAAAATCATATTTGATTGGTTAAAAATTTTAAAATATTTTCAATTACAAATTCCTTAAAACTAAGCACAGAGAAAACAAATTCTAGAGAGGACATTACATAATATTAATTATCTACTCCCGTGTACTCTCCAGCACACCCATTAATTCTTTCCGTATTTATCTGGATTAAATACAATTTTTAAACGTACATATCACAAAATATATAACTTATATTATTTTAAAAATGTTTTTCTATCGTACCAAATGCATTCTTAAAGCAAAACCAACGGGTTCATTATACGTATTTTCCATACGTAATTCTCTAAGCCTCCGTCTGTACATTTGACACAATTTAAGCAACTTTAATTGGTGAATATATTTAGGAAAGGCACATATTTTTCTTTGAGCTTGTGTGAAAAAATTAATTACATACTTAAACTATTTTGGCAATTTATTACTCATTTTCACCATTTAAAAGTAAATTTATTTACCTTTTAAAATTCACGTGGCAAAAATAAATAAATCACGCATTAGATAAAAAATTTAAATTACCCCACTCCCCATGTCTCTTCTTCGTCACATCACACCCATTATCCTCCTCTTATTCATCTTTATATTTTATTACAATTCTTTATTTTTCATGACAATCTCAAAGTGTAAGATAACAAAGTAATATCGAAAACTCTTCCTCTGACCACTATCACCACTGTCGCCATCCCCAATTCCCCATTGAATCTTCAACATGTCTTTAAAACATAAAAACATGTATTTAAACTCAATGCAAGTTTTTCTTTTCTCCATTCACTCTCCATTTTGAATCTTGATGTTTTCCAAAATCCACAAAGAAGAAGAATAATCTAACTAAAATTCATAAAGAATTGACCTTTATTTAATGGGGTTGATGAAAAATTAAGATTTATTTATAGAAAAATAAAAAATTGGTGCTTTGTATTTAGATTTTATTATGGTGGTAGGTAACGAAGAAGAAGAATCACGATATAGTGATGGTGTAGAACAAAAAATTGATATTGAAGATGATCGGGCATATTTTTTTGATGGTAAGATGAGAAATCAAATGAGTGAGTTTTGATCCTGAAGAAGATATAAGTATTAGAGAATTTTAATAATTAACTAAGAATTAATTAGTGTAAAATATAGTCTACAAAAGAAAAGTTAATTAATAATTAAATACAAAATAAAAAGATATAAAAAATTATAATTTCTAACGTGACACTGACGTGAAAGCAAGTAATACACCACATTGAAAGTAGTGTATCCTACCAGGTCATCTCCAATCCTACCGGGCCATCTAGGCCTCTTGCCTGACTCTTTACGGACCCCTCCATATAATTTTTTGAGAAAGTTGATCCCGAGCCCCGGGCAGCGCCAGGAATCGGACTATTAAAATTGTTTGTTTCCTGTTCCTTAGCCCATAAAATCATACCACGCCATCTCCAACCTCGCCGGGCCACTTTGGCCTCTTGTCTGGCTCGTTACGGACCGCTCGGTATAATTTTTTGGAAAAGTTGGCCCCGAGCCATGGGCAGCGACAGGAACCGTGGGCTAACACACACGAAAAACTATCCAAATAGCATGTTTCCTGTTCCTTGGCCCATAAAATTCGACTAGTCCATCTTCAAACCCGCCGGGCCACCTGGGTCACTTACCTGGCTCGTTACGGACCCCTCAGTATAATTTTTTGAAAAAGTTGGCCCTGAACCCTGGGCAACGCCAGAAATCGTGGGCTAACACCTACGAAAAACTACCCAAATCACTTGTTTCCTGTTCCTTGGCCCATAAATTCCTCCCAGACAATTTTTAACCCCGCCAAGTCACCTGGCCCTCTTGCCTGACTCGTTAAGAACCCCTCGATATAATTTTTCGAGAAAGTAGGCCCCGAACCCAGTGCAATGTCAGGAACCATGGGCTAACACCCACGATACACTGTCGAAATCGCGTGTTTCCTGTTCCTTGGACCAAAAAGATCCTACCACACTATCTCAAACACCGTCGAGCCACCTGGGGCTCTTGTTTGGCTCGTTACGTACCCCTCGATATAATTTTTTGAGAAAGTTGGCCCTGAGCCCCGGGCAGCGCTAGGAACCGTCGGCTAACACCCACGAAAAATTGTCGAAATTACTTGTTTCCTATTCCTTGGCCCATAAAATCCTACAAGGTCATCTCCAACCCGCCAGGCCACCTGGGCCTCTTTACTAGCTCTTTACGGACCCCTCGGTATAATTTTTTGGGAAAGTTGACCCCGAGCCCTGAGTAGCGCGAGGAACCTTGGGTTAACACACATGAAAAACTGCCCAAATCACCTATTTCCTGATCCTTAGTCCATAAAATTCTACTAGGCCATCTCCAACCCCACTGAGCCACCTGGGCCTCTTGTCTGGCTCGTTATGAACCCCTCAGTATAATTATTTGAAAAAATTGGCCCCGAGCTTCAGGCAGCGCCAGGAACCGTGGGTTAACACCCACGAAAAATTGCTCAAATCGTATGTTTCCTGTTCCTTGGCCTATAAAATTCTTCCAGGCCATCTCCAACCACACTAGGTCATCTGGGCCTCTTGCCTTGTTCGTTACGGACCCCTCAATATAATTTTTCACGAAAGCTGGCCCCGAGTCTCTGGACGCGCCAGGAACCGTGGGCTAACACCCACGAAAACTGCCCAAATTATCTTTTTCCTGTTTCTTGACCTATAAAATTCTACCATGCAATCTCCAACCCCACCGGGCCACCTGGGCCTCTTGCCTTGATTGTTATGGACTCCTCGGTATGGTGTTTCAGGAAAGTTGGCCCCGAGCCCCGGGCAGCGCCAGTAACTGTGGGTTAAACCCTATGAAAAACTATCAAAATCATATGTTTCTCATTCCTTGGCCCATAAACTCCTATAGGCCATCTCAAATCCCGCCATGCCACCTAGGCCTATTGACTGAATCGTTATGGACCCCTAGATATAATATTTCAGGAAAGTTTTCCCCGATCCTCGGACAGTGCCAGGAACCGTGGGCTAACACCCACGAAAAACTATCCAAATCGCCTGTTTTCTATTCCTTGACCCATAAAATCCTACCAGGTCATCTCTAAACCCGTCGGGCCAGCTGGGCCTCTTGTCTGGCTCATTACGAACCCTCGATATAATTTTTCGAGAAAGTTAATCTCGATCCCGAGCAGCGCCAGGAACCATTACATTAATCATTTTTAAATAGTAAAAATATACAATAAATTATCAAAACAATTTAAGTGTGTAACTAACTTTTTCGTTACCATTATATAAATGCATGTGTCTATATATGCACATATAAATTAGTGAACCCTTGAAAGAAAAAGATTGATCACATGACATGTTCTCTTTTGACAAATATCAAGCGTTTATTAATTAGTCGAACCTCCTTATAGCAATTTTCATTTAAAAAAAATATTTTTATCATTATAAAGGTCATTCATTGCTATAATAATATTTTATGATAACGATCTAATTTTATTCAAAATTATTTTTTGACGTTAATTACTTCACAACATTTTACCTGTAACAATGACATTCATTATACTGTATTTTGTAGCGGGGAAAATAAAAAACTACCTACGTACGTACGATAGTGGTACCATAAAAAATTAGGAAGTTGCCGGTCCATATTAGTATTATAGTTTAACTTATAGTTCCCTGACATTTATTTCCATTGACCTGCCTTTGCTCCTTAGACACACTATATAAATTAAAACAAACTCCCCCTTTTCTCATCAAACAAACAACTTCACTCAAATAATTGGCTCTTCAAAAAGAAAGAAAAAATAATGGCAACAGAAGTTGAAATAACAGAGCTTAGATTGGGTCTGGTAATTCCTAGTTCGAAGAAAAGGGTGTATTCGGAGATCGATAGTGACCGAAGTAGCAGCAACGTCAACGATGATCGAAACAACTGTAACAACCAAGTTGTCGGATGGCCTCCGGTTTGTGGTTATCGGAGAAAGAATAATAGTAATAGTAATAATAATAATATCAATGGCGACGCTAGATCGAAGAAAATGTACGTGAAAGTTAGCATGGATGGTGCACCTTTTCTCAGAAAAGTTGATTTGAGCATTCACAAGGACTACTATGGATTTGTTATGAATCTTGAAAAACTCTTCCACTTCTATGGCATTTGTAAGTACTCTATGAGTTATTGGTGTACTATTATTTTTCTATATAAATAATATTTTTATTTCTCATACCAAACGATCGTAAGTGTTATATATATAGGCCAAGTGTTGAAGGATGGAGAGAGTAATTCATCAGAGTACATTCCGATATACGAGGATAAAGATGGAGACTGGATGCTTGTGGGGGACGTGCCCTGGCAGTAAGTTCAATTCTTAATTAATTAATTAATTGTATAGCTCTAATTTTTCCTGTTAATTGGTATGAGTACTAACAAATTAAAATACTCCTTTATTGGATATTGAGAAACATGTTAGTGTAACACTAATTGTTGGACTGATTTTTTCATCAACTCATGTGGATTTGTTGTTCGTTTGGCCATGCTTTTGGAAAACTCAAAGTAGTTTTTTATTTTAAAATGAGGTGTTTAATTTGGTCAAATTTTTAGGAAAAAAGATAGGTGTTTCTAGGGATAGGTAGTTTTTTAGAAGCTAAAAAATAGCATTTTTCAATTTTCCATAAAATATTTTTTTGTAAAGCACTTTTACTAAAATTATACTTAGAAAATCTTTTGAAAAGCTTGATTAAATACAAATTATTACTCAAAAGTATTTTATTGATCAAACATAAATTATATATATTTTTAAAATACATATTATTAAATAAATATTTTTTAAAATAAGCTAATTTTAAAATTTTGTGAAATAAGCTACTCTGATGAGTTAAACATTTGGATTGAACTTAAATGATTTTTAATTTTAGTTTGTTCCAGAATTCAGAAATTGCCGACAATTTAAGGCATAATTTTGGAAGAAATTATATTGTTTGGATGAGACAAGAATGTCCCAACACCAAGGGTACATATGTCTAGCAGTAATTATCACATTGAAAGCTTTTTTGGACCACGTTGAAAGTAATTATATATACACACTCAATTATATTGTGTTCTGAATATTTCTTACTGTTACCAGCAGGCCTGTTTGTGTTTTTTTATTAAAAAAAAACAAAAAATCTTTCCTGGATATTTAGTTTTAATGAATATTAAATTGTGATTTAATTAATTTACAGGATGTTTTGTGAATCATGCAAAAGGCTAAGGATAATGAAGAGATCTGATGCCAAAGTGATAGGACTTCGAACAGAAGATTTTTTCAAGGGAGTTAATAATGTCCAAAGAGAAATGAGGCTTTTTAATTAATTGCCTTCTTATCATTAAATTAATTATGTTAATTTGTATCTTATTATGCACCATATAATATAATTTTTGCTGTAATTTTAATAACTGTAATTGTAAGACATAATTATATATATCACCTTGGTTGCTAATTTTATTAATGTGTCATCTAGATATACTTAATGCTAGCTCGCAAGCTAGCTAATGCATTAGCTTTTAGTACATGTATTTATATTTGTTTTGTTTTATATGTTATTATTAATTGATAACTTTGTTTTATTTATATTACATGTGAAAATACTAATGGGCTGTACGTAAAAGACGAGAGTGAAAATTTTTATTTAGAAACGATCTATATCAGAAAAAAAGTGAAAATATTCATCCTTTTTGCAGCAATTTGCATCAAATATTCTAGACGACGGGGAGATTCTAAAGCAAAAGTTTAATTTGTCTCCTGAAATATTTTTATTTGCAAATCATATTCTCAACACGTGCAAATTACTCACAAATTTTCGATAATAATACAAGGTAGTGTAAAAATGTTCTCATACTATAGTAGAGAGACTTCTAACAATAAGCAAATATAAGGCTAATTCGATAACTTAAAAAAATAATGTAAACAACTTGTTGTAACAAATAGAAATACACTAAAATTATAAAAATTATTTACTAGTCATTGTATATAATTAACTCTGTTATGATCACACGTATGGCCTAGAAGAACTAATTAACAAATTAAAGAATATATAGATTCATGCATAAGGTAAAATGGTAAGGTTCCTGTATCTATCCAACTCAATTTCCCATGCATTATATATATGTATCTTTCTCTTTGGACTATATATTATATATATGAAGTACAGATGAACATTGCAAAAATTCCAGTATAAGCATATATCTTTTTAATGCTTACATGCATGCATGCTGATCAGATTTAATTCTATTGGAATCTCAACATTAATTTAATTAATTATCAGTCAAATGTTAGTCCATTTTTTTAATTAACAAGCTGCATTAATATTGGTTAACTATTGGTCAAGTTTTTTCAATTTTCATACAACGTGAATTAAGGATGTATATATACATTATTTATGCAAATCGGAAAACAAAAATCACTTAGTCACACCGAGTTTTAAATAGTTGATTTTATGTATTATCGTTTGATTTCACACTAAATTTAAGAAGGATTTTTTTTTAAATTTAAAATCTAAAATAAATTTTAAACATTTTTGTGGTTAGTATAAATTATTTCATCAAAAAAAAAAAACTAATCTCTTTCTAATCATAGAAATGTAATACTCCCTCTTCCCCCACTTTAATAGTCATAATTTTTATTTTTAGAGTCAAATGAGATATATTTTAACTAACATTTTTTTATCATATTGATATGAAAAAATTGCAATCAATAATACTTTTCTTATAATTTTTAAATATCTAAATTTTTATTTTAAAATCTAATTTAACTTTAAAAATTAGTCAAATTAAATTTTGAAAAATACAATATAACAACTAAAATAGGACACGGAAGTATTTATTTAAGGATAGATTAAAAGGAAAGAAAATGGTGTAAATTGAGACAGATGGAGTATATACCAACTAATTAAACTGCCACTGCACATGTAATCTTCGTAGATACGTCCGACAAAAGGTATTCTTGTATTAATCAATTAATTAATGCTTAAGGATAATATGCTTTAAGTAATTCCTCCTTTTTAAAAGATAAATTAATTGATCCATCATATTTGTTGCAATTTTATTTTCTGGAACTAACGCATAATATATTTTGAGAATCATATTTTTCTATTTAAATCGTAAAAGATTATATTTACTCTTCTTTTCTTTTTTTTCAATTTTTCGAGTCTACAAATAATTATAATGGAAATTGTTCCAAAAAAAAGTAACCCATGCAGGAGAAAAGTTGAAATCATGATTGTCCCTCTTTATGTGAGGTCAAATTTTGTTTGATTTTTTTCAGGAAAGAAATGATACCATCTAACTACAAAATATGATATGTTGGATCAATTCAAGAAAATTAACCTTAAATGTTGGAACACATCAATAACGGTCAGTCCCCAAAATAATATTACTCACTTTATTATATATATACTATTGTCACGTTCAAAAATTAATGAAGAGTCTGGCCACCAGGGGATTTACGGTGCAACATTATGATTCACATGAATTTATAATTTTTTATAAAATTAAATATTTTATGCATATATTTTTTAAATATAATATAGTATTATTAATTGATGCTCATATTTATAGTCTTCAATAATAAACCTAAAAAAGATGATGTTATTTCATGTATCCTGCACGTATGTTTTCAACTCCTTCTTGGAAGCCTATTATTTTAACTACGTTTAACCCTTTATTTATGCTATATAATTTTACAATAAGGTTAATTTGAAGTATCTTTCTTCTTATTTGAATATCTCAACAATTCTTCTTCTTGATGATCTCTAAACATATATTCGAAAAGCTCATGGTATTTAATGCATAAAGCTATCTACGCATTATATTTTACATTTGATAGACGGTAGTTTTAATGATTTGACAATTGAGATCTGATATGGGACTTGATCTTATGTTATAACTATTTGCGTGTAATTAAAAGTGACAGCTATAAATAGTACACTATCAACAATAATCATTTTTGTGAGTGTTCGGATTTTGACAATGTAGCAGGCCTCTTGACCAACAAAATTACTCCAAGGAAAGGTGGTCATACTATATTATGTCTAATCAATATTGGGCACAACAACCTTTTGTACATCATCTTTTTAACAATCAAAAAGGGCGAAAGTACTCTCAAGAAATATCAATGAAGGAACAAGAATGGAGCTCATAAATGTCATCGTTTTATCTTGATATTTTTAGTTTATTTCTTTACTCATTTTGATGTAAATCAAGTCCTGATCTATAAAGGAACTTGGTGTTTGCTCTAAATCATTTCTCTCAATTTGTAATGATTTGTAGCCAGAATTAGCTAGGACGAGTTTTGAAGTCTAGACTGATCTGAGTGGATTAGTTTAGTGGGCAACAAAGTTGTTGCTTAGTGATTGAAGATTCTAGGAAGTCACGGAGAAGATATTAAGAGGTTAATCCTTAGTATAGCAAGAGTTTGTAATTAGTGTTACTCCTTCATGTTAGTGGAATCTAGCTTAAATTAGGGGTGTTCAAAATCGAACCATAACCGATAAGTCAATCGCAAAATTAACTTATTGGTATTGGGTTATTGAACAAATAGTTAGAGAACGAATTAAAATTTATAATTAACGGGGTATTGGTGTAGGGACAAATTATTCGATTTTCTTATCAGATAAACTATTAACCTGTTAAAAATTACCATACTTACATTTTATTTTAGGTATATTAGCCTCATTTAAGATTTTACCATAATATATAAGAATATTAGAGATGAGACAGTTATAAACTAATTATTTTCATAAGTGATGATAATAAAGAGCTGAAAGTTTATAATCAAAATGTTGTATATTAGTTTGTATTTAATCATGTGTGATTGAAGTGAGTTAGTTTGTTTTTAAAGCCAGATATAAGTTCTGAAGAATAAATAATGAGTGGATTTGTGAACTCAAAGTTAGACATGAGTTGTTTATCTTATTATCTGCACAATATTTAATTAATAAAGAACATACACTTCATAGGAAAGGAGTCGGTATTGTGATACATGTTTCATACCATGTATGCATAAAGTGACTCATAAGGGCGATACAAGTTTAGTCTCTACTTGTTATCGTGTGAAGCCCTGAAAATTATAAGTAATTTTCATATTGTACCCTCATGACTTAAATCAGTTTCTTGAGGTTCAATTTGATGTCTGCTATCTTAGTTTGTTGTCAAAAGATCATATTTGATTCGATCTGGCAGAACATTTTTAGAAAAGCATATCACGTTGAGATTGAGAGATTCATGAGATGAGGAAGATCATTGGATCGATGTTATCACATCAATTGTGTTCATTGACGTCCTTTATGTTTGTCTACGAGACAAGTACATAATGATGAACTCAAAATTAATTAAGGAAAAGAGATAATGAGAGATATGAATGTGATAAATGATCTAGGATATTGCATACTATAGTCTACTCTAAGTTTCATTGATTGAGAAGTTGTATATTCCTAACAGATGTATAGCAACGAAGCTCTCCAAGCATGCACTGGGCACACGGTCTAGTCGCACGTATAAATGTTACAAAATAGGAATGAGAGCTAACCCACTATGTGTGAGTGGGAGATGAAGGAATTTGGATTGGGTCACTCATATCCATATTAATATTTAAGTAATATATATTTATTATATTTATTTATTTATTTATTAACAAAGGAAAAGAGACACAACTATTTAAAAAATTATGTCCCTTTAGGATTCTAAAAAGGTTCCTTTTGAAAAGAAATCACGTAACTTTTATCTTGAAAAAAGAAATCGAAAAGAAAAAAAGTGCTTCCTTACTTCTCCTTCTTCTCCTATTCCTACCAAGTTCAAGTGAAGATTCTTGTGTAGATTTTTTCTTCGAAAAATGAACAACTATAACAGGTACGTAATTATAGACTATGACTTTATATATAGTTCGTCTTTGTATGTGATTACACTTTTTGACTAGTGAAATAAATTCAACGATCTTGCGAACTAAATGTTTGCCAATTAAATTCTTCAAAAACTTTCTTGGCGTTTTAAATTTCCAAATCTCCTTTGATCTTTTCCTTTTAATTTTTTTTTTCAATCTCTGTGTATTGTGTTATAATGTTATGTCACGCCAATTTTTAACGAGAATTTATCTTGTTTGGAGAAGTAATTATGATGATTATAATTTTAAAAAATAATTAATTTTATCTTAAATATCTATAAATAACAAATACTATTTACTAGAAATTTTAATTTGTTTGTTTTAAAGGTAGACATATACGAAGAGTCAAAAGCCGACAAAGCAACAGAGTCACGTGACTATGTTGGTGGGACCTACTTCTTTTTTCATAAATTCATGAATTGATTTAGCACATGGGCTCTTCCAAGGTTGACCTATGGCCCAACATCTCTTTCTACACACGAGCGTCATATTTTCCTTCTCCAATTTAGAATGAATTTGTTTGTGTATAGATAGAGAGAGAGAGTAACAAGTAGATATGTAAAAATGCTCACATATCAAATATGAGTAAGTCTGACCTTTTAAATAATGAAAATATTATTTTAAATAAAAATAAAAACTGTGTGATCTTTAAATAAAGTCCTATATATGCATTATTTATATAATACCTAGAAATGAATGTGGTGCTCAGGATGGATTTCACGCGTTGACTACAGTAAAGGATCAGGTTTTTTATCATAGAAATTAATAATAATATTAAAGAAAAGATTTCAGTATTTTACGTAGGGAGTAAAAATCACGACTTGTCTCATAGGATTTCAGAATGGTTTCATTAGTTTCAAGGAGCAACAACGATTACAAACTCTTGCAATCTAAAAGATTAACCTCTTAATCCCTTTCTCCCTTACAAAGATAATGAAAACCCTCTTCACTAAGCAACACTTCTGTTGCCCAGTAAACTCATCTACTCAGATCAATCTAGACTTCAAGATCTCTTCCAAGCTAACTCTAGCTATGTATTGAAAACAGAAGAGAAAAGATTCAAACTAAAGCACTAGGTTCCATTATAGATGAGGAACTAATTCACATGAAATAAGCAAAGAAATAAACTAAAAATAACATAGCAAACACACACTAAAAACTCGAGCACCATTGTTGTTCTTCAGTTGTATTTCTTGAGAGTGATATTCAACCTTTACGTTGTGGAAGAGAAACGCAAAAGGTTAGGTTTTCTAAAATTTGTTCAAACATAATATAGGACAACCTATCTTTACTTGGAGCAATTCTATTGGCCAATAGACCTGTCACACTGCAATTACCCGAGCATCATCAGAAGAAGCTTGTTACTGGCAGTTGTGTACTATTCCATCTGTCACTTTCAGTTATATTGAGTCAGTATTGATGCCAATTCTAGAATAAGATCAAGTCTCATTCCAGAGTTTGTCAATTCATCAAAATTTCATATTAACAACTAACTTAGAGAAAATCATAGGATGACCTACAGAAGTCGATCAGTGACACTTGTGCCATCTTTATGAAATCTCATAATCTGTGTATCACGGCCTGTCTATAAGGAATGCCCCAAGGAATTTTGTAAGGTCTACCTGTTGGGAAAAAATGACAATAATTTTTCCCTTCCCCCAGGTTTAGATTCAAGTAGAAAAATAACAGAGATATTTAAAGAGAATAACGATACAAAGATTTAACGTGGAAAACTCCCAAATTGGAGAAAAACCACGGGCCACCGGAAAAAATATTCACTATATGGAAA
>JBCEWC010004824.1:0-26338 GCA_038996855.1 Solanum aculeatissimum
GTATAGGAGAGTTCTAATAGATGGAATAGGGTTTAGGGGATGATTTGAGGGTTTAGGATACCTTAGGGGACCAAAAGGGGGCTTAGAGAAATATTAAATCACGAAAATACCATTAATAATCTAGAAATTTTCACTGCACACAACACCCAAACGGCAGCTATAGTTCTGTCAAACTGACCCATGACACGTTCAACATGCCGTCAAGTTACACTTAGCCAAATCTTCACGCGAACTCTGGGAGGACTTTCTTTCACAATTGACGAGCAACCAAACGGACCATCCAAGGTGAGATACCCCGTGATAGGCACCATCTGACCTCCCTTAACCTTAAATTCAACATCCAAGCCTTGTCCTAGCCACTGCCTCACTCCACGAGGCAGTGAATGACCCGTCAAGTGACAAACGGTCAATTTGAGGATCCTTTGACCTACACTTGGCTTAGGGTTGGTTCCAAGGCACTCCAAGCTCACTGTGACACCTCACGGGACCCTAGACCGACCGTGCAAAGTTTCACGGTCCGTGCAAATGTCCTTGGCCATTTTTCTGAGTCTATCTCCAATGGCTTTCAAATTTTAGACAGTCTCACTGTTTGGGCCATATCTCCCTCACCCAAAGTCCAAATTGAGTAAAACCACTTGTGTTATAAAGCTAACACAAAGAGATTCAATTTTATATTGTATTTCACATGGTTCATCCCACATAAAAAGTTATGACTGTTTGAAGTACACTGCCGAAACTTTCCCTCTAGGCCACTTACTAGCTCAATTTGCATTCGACCACTTAAACTCAACCCGTGGCCACCAAAACTCAACCATGGCTTGTAGTACATCATAGAATGTCAACCATAAGTAGATTTTGAAAATATTTGGGTTTGTTACACATGATATATCCCAAGCTCACCCTCAAAGTAAAAACATAAACATCATAATATAATAGGTAGATGATAAGTGTCTTTGTCCTAGGGTGATAAGACTCACCACAAGAAACTTCTTTCCTATCAAGCTAGCTATCAAATAGTCCCTAAATAGTTAGATTATATAGGGAAAAGAGTACGTGTTAGTATGTTTGAATGTACTAAGTATGCGGGCATACAATGCACATAAATATGAATAACCTGTGAAATAATATTAGATAACAAGGGCATATATATAGAAAGAAGTATATATACAAGGAAGAGTAATATGTCAATATGCCATGAAATCCATGATGTACGAATGCTATAATGCTTAAGATATCGAGGATGAGACAGTAACCGACATCACAATCCATGCGAGCTAATATATGAACTCTTGATATCAAGCCCCCCCCCATATTAGAATCGGGATGGACCACTTTCCAAGGGTAGTCCACCCCATACATTATGACTAAGTATTTCTGGTGTGATGGACACCTTCCTTACGACTCAATCCTTTTGGAAGAATTTCCATATCATATCATAATCATCTCATAAAGTGGCCCTATGCTGTCACGTAGTTCAAGAGAAAGGGAGAGAACCCATGTAGATAGCCTTGATGCCCCCACTCTCATAAGGTGTTAGGTCAACATCCCACGAGAATTCATATACATATACATGCTTTTTAAAGAGGCATACGACTTTTCAAAATCATATCAATGCATACTTAGGCTTAAAAGTCAAACATATTTCAATTTATGTCACACTTGGGCAAAAAAGCCAAATTACATTTTTATGTCATAATCCTTGCATAGGAATAGCTCATCAAAACTTATGCATATTGATGTAACCACTTTGAGTTGCTGAAAGAGCCAAATCATAGACATATTGTGATCACAAACTTGTCATATCCACATTTGTTCAAAATCATAATCACAGTCAAGGTTGGGCTTAACCCACATCATATACTTCACATAAACTAATGCTCGTGTATGCAAATACCATGACTGATGATGAGATAGCATGGGCAATTAGAAGTCATAAGTTAAAACTTATAATACAAAGAATGCATATGAAAACCATAATTAAATCAATAATTAAAGCTTAGATAAAATCACCTATGCATAAATTTAAAGCTTAAAGGGACATGCATAATTGAACCTTCATAATATAAATGTACTTCAAGATAATTAGGCAAATAACACTTTAAAATAAACAATTAAACACTTTCCATACTTTAATTTGATCAAACCATAAACAATTTAAAAGTCCTATACTCAATTAAAGCTTGAAATTCATAATTTAAAGTGTATAAATATTTTGGGTCTTCATGGTTGAAAGAAACCATGAATAAATCCCACATACCTCAATGAAATTACAAGAATCAAGAAGAAATTGATTGGAGAAGAAGACCTTCCTTAAGCTCCAAACTAAATCTCCAATGTCACCTTTGAGAGGAGTTCTTAGAAGAGAGGATTTGAATATTCTAAGTGTAAGGAATTGAATTGAATGAGAATAAAGGAGTCTAGGTCAATTCAGATGTTTAGGAGGGCTTAGAAAGACTAAAACGACCTTACGAAATAACAAAAATTACAAATAAACTATTAGTGAAATGATGATGAGAAAGATGTCTAGGGTCCCGTGAAAGGTCACCATGGGTCGTGGTGCTGCCCTTGGCCAAAAATCCAGAAAAGGTTGATTCTACTGAAGGCCACACAGTCCATCTTAAGGCACGTGAGTCATTTCAACTTTCCATTTCAATGACAAAAGTTTTGAGACAGTAATTCCACACTTAGAATCACATTTTAGGACGAAATCACCACTATAGTACCTCACCACGGATTGTGGGAAGTCACCCGACCAGTTTGGGGTCTTCTGGTGTCCTTCCTTAGCCAAAAAAACAAGGGAGCATAACACAACCCCTGCACAAATGGGCTTTACAAAAATGGGCAAAACGTCTCGATCCAAACTTTGAATTAAGTGAAACTAGATGCGTTGGAAATCTAACTCAAAGAGCTTCAATTTGATAGGGTTTAGACCACCTAGTGCATCTTGTGATAAGATATATGACCATGTAAAGTTGACCCTTCCATTAGAACTTATTAAAAGCTTAGCCAATGGAATTCCTTTGAACATGGTTTGACGAAGGAGACCCATGATGATAATAAACCATACAAAATAAGCTTTAAATCAATGTAATTTGCATCGATAAGGTTTTTCAAAGTCTGGTTCCTTACACTTTTGTCTCATTCGAGGATGAATGATCCCAAGGGAGAGATATTGTAACACCTTACATGTTGAAAAGCCAAAAAATGGAAAGTTGTAGAAATTTTGAGACTTGCTAGTGATGCAAGCCAATCTAAGGCTCATGGGTGGGACCACGGGTCATTGGAAGGTATCATGGTTGGAGTTAAAAACTTGGTAAAACAAATTGGTCTATATAGTTCACTTTTTATATGCCCTATAAAATGAGTCGTGAAAGGGACCTGAGAATGGAAATTTTTTAAGTTTGGGAGAGTTCTACAAAAGGCTTCAATGGTCTATAAATAGAACTACAGACCATACATGGGGTTTCATGGTTCTAAGGTACAAATTCTAGTACTTCAATTTTTGAGACCATGCCTAGTATGAAAAAAAGCACGATTCGTGGAATGGTTTATGGACCATGAACAAGCTTTCATGGATGGGTTGGGCAGATTCTAAATAGAGGGATTTTTGTTCATTTTCAATTAATTTAACTCCTAAACTATGTCTTTTTACCCTTCTAAATAACTTAACTGACTCAAACCCTATAAAACATATTCCTATTTCATTCTAACTCATTCACTCTCATATCCCTCTCCAAAATTCTCAAAAAAAATTCTCTTTAAGGATTCTCTCCATTGAAGCTAGGATTTGAAGTTTGGGCTATGAAATTTCCAAGCCTTTCTTCTTCGAATTTAGAGATTCTCACTTGAGGTATGTAGGGCTTCATTCATGGACTAGATTCATCCATGACGCCCAATTCAATTCTTTCTTTTTCTCAAATTCTAATCATGGAACTCTATTAGTTTTATTATGATGACATTCCAAATGGCTGGATTATGAATCCTACATGATTACTATACTTATCTATGTATGAATTATGAAAGATTACAAGATTTTTATGATTTCTAGGTTAAAGTATGTGATTTCAAGTATATGATGATTAAGGCTTGTTCAATTGATGTGAGTTTCTTTACCAATGATCCAAATTGATTTCAATTGCATGATTCTTACATGATTTCAGCTCAATTGCTCATGAACCCACACATGGCCCAAGTTTCCTATAACAAAGTTACAATGTTCATAGATTATGATTTTAAGTACAAAAAGTATGTTTTAATGATGATGATGTTAGGATGATGATGATGAGGGTGACCTAAGACCCTAAATGCTGATAAGATGGGAGTATACCCACACTATATGAAAAGTTATGCAGATAGACTAAATGTTTTCACAAAGCTATGATGCCCATTTTACAAAGCTATGAAAGTATGATTTTGATAAAGTATGAATTATGTTGAAAGCTATATATATGCATGATTATGTATTTTGTGGGATTTGCTTTAACACTAAATGAATTTTTTTGAGGGGGACTATCCCCAAGGGTCATTATATAATTCCTCAAGACTCATAACTACATGTCACCATAGGTTGATGATTATGTTCCTATAAGGCAAGCTATTGGATCCATTTTGCATTTTGTTCATGTGATACTCATCGTTCTAGAGTTATGCCTAAAGGGTGGGATCTTTTATGTTCATATGGCACTCACCATGCTAGGGTTAATCCTAAAGGGTGGTGTCGTGTCTACCTTGGCAAAGTAAAATCCTCTTTCGCTCGGTGTAGAGGGAACATCGAGATTTCATGTAATAGTCCACATGGTCTTATTGTCCATTATGGTCTTATTGTCCATTATGTTCTTATTCTTATATAAGTATGCTAGGATTATGAAAGATTTTGATGATGCTTCTGCTCATTGTTTTAAGCATGCATTGCTCATTTATATTGTGTCCTTGTTCTATGGACTAGAATTATGCATATTGATATTATATTTCAGGATACATGGCGATGATAGGCTAAAAATAAATATATTTAATCATTATTTACCTCATCTTTGATCCTTTGTTTATTCTTTTTGAGAATAAATTTTATGGATTGTGCCAAATTGTGTATTTTATTTGTAGAATTAAATTGGCGCAAAGATGAAAACATTTGGAGCTAAACCGAATTAAAAATAAAAGATTATAGAAGGAAAATCAAGTAGGCAGCTTGATGGATTAAATTGAATATTATATTAATATTCATATACATTCAGTACATGCAATAAATTAATCCTCACTTGCAACATTAACCTGCCACATGGCAGTCAATAAACGAAGAAGAAATTCTCAGCAGCGGACAAGGGAAATCTAATTTTCTTTTCGTTTTGGGTTTCTCAATTTGTTTTGGACTTGATTATTTTTCTACATCTATAAATAGTCCATAAAAATGAATTCTTCCACAAATAACCCAACTAATCTAATTAACCATCTACTACTTAACCTTAATTTAGATTTTAAAAATTTATAGCTTAGAATTTTTGGAAGAGTCGTTGTGAAGAGTGGAGAATTTTGATTTATTCTTTTCATCTCCTCTTATTATTTATTTGTATTATTGACTATTGTAAGATTATTTAGCAATTATTCTTGAAATTTTTATGATTAACACAAGTAAATTTATTTTTATATATTTTAATTGTTGTTTTCAATAATAATGAGTAGCTAAATTTTATAACTAGGGTTGTGGGAACCATGAACAACTAACGAAGTAAAATTCGGATAATTAGTAATTCTTGAAAAGTGTGCATGCATATATTGATTATTTCTTTTCATTTTGATTGCTTTTAACAGTGGCCAATGTTAGAACTCGCCTAGTGTTACTTGCCGGATCAACGAGGTAATGAATAGGAAAAGAGAATAATTAACTAGATTCGATTGATGTTTTCTCATCTAATTAACAAAATTATATCAAGGGGACGTTGTACTGACACAATATGTAAGGGTTAAATGTCATGGGGAACACAATATGTAAAGGTAATACTTAGTTAGGGAATCATGGGGAACACAATACCCTAGTTAACTCTTCCACTGATTTCATAACGCTTGCACTTGATTGATTGCTCTAGTCTAGGTTTATTGTTTGCAAATGAACCCCCCCCCCCACTCCCAATTTTTATAACGACTATCAAGTTAAAATTCTTACTATTGACAATATTTTTCCATATTCCCTGTGGGAGCGATCCCGACTCACAAGTTGGGTAAACATATTGCAAACGACCACTTATATTTCTTTTGAGAAGTATAGTTTGGACGTTACCAAAAAATGACGTCGTTGTCAGGAAATATGATTTAAATATTGTCTTTAGTATTTATTTTTACTTTTAATCCATATCCTTATTTTTATTATTTATTTTTTTCTCTTTTTTTCTTATTAATATGACACACTTTATTGAAGAAATATTGAATGATTGGAGTATTAGGATGAGAGGGGTTGTAGATAAGTTTCTGAATCACAATGTATACTTCTTGAAAATATTAGAAAATCTCAACTTAGACAACTATGTGCTTTTGTCAGATGTTCATCAGTTTGGCTTGGATTGTCACACCCCAAGAGGGTACCCTTCGTGTGGACGGCACTTGAAGAACCATTGTTAATTTTTCAAGAGAACCACCTGACCTCATCGTCATATCAACTCAACAACAGAAGAAATACTCAAGTAAAAGGCATCATATAGATAAATATAACGCTTCTGTAATATAGTTTCAAATGGATAAGCTTGGAAATACAATATACTTAACAAAATCCTCTACTCTGTATTTATAAAGCCTCTACTCAACATTCGAGATGGTACCATGACAGGCCATGGATACCCCAAATCAAGAAATAAGGTACTAAAGCAAAATAGGAAATAAAGACTCATCGGGAACGCAAGAAGGACTCACCAACTCTAGAATTCACGGATCTAGACCTCAACAATGCACGGGTTGAAGTCTTCTATCACCTATATCTGCTTCATGACATGATGTAAGTCCAAATGGACGTTAGTACATGGAATATACTGGTATGTAAAATAGCTCAAGGGAAAGTAAAGCTCGACTCAATCAACTCTTGACTCAACTCTGTATCTATGCAAGTATAGAATAAATTATGCTTATTAAAATAGACTCAGTAATGGTTAGCAATTTCAAAACACAATTAGTACTCTTAATTTCGACTCAAATAGGTGAAAGGGCGTGTGAACGAACATAGTTCCACACTTTAGTAAGCCTTAAATACCTAAAAATAGAAGAAATAATCAGACTCTAATTAATCCTCATGTTTTTTGAATGTGCAACTCTAGCTCTTCTCCCTCCTCTAGTGTTCTCAGGAAAGCCCTAAGCATGAAGAATGATGAGAATACCCTTAGAGTTCTATTTTAGGACTTTAATTAAGTCCAAAATGTCTAAGGGTTTGATTAAAAAGGGATAAGAATAGACAAAAATACCCCTCTTAAAAACTGTCGACAGGTTCTACAAGACCCCATTTACGGGTCGTAGATAGCCCCTCGTAGGTAAGGGGTCCAGAATTCTAAATTATTGGAATTTGACACGAAACCTCTTCTTACGGGTCGTAGAAGCTCCATGGGTCGTTAGATAACTTATACAAAATATACTGAAAAGTTGATTTTTGGATCTCTAATTTACGAATCAAATCTACGAGTCATGGATAACTTTACGAGTCATACCTTGTTTTGTATATGGACCTTAGACTTAGAAAATTTCACCAAGTCATCTGGGGTTTTACGAAGCCCCTTCTACAGACCATATATCTCTCTACGGGCCATAGATGACCCTCGTAGATTTTCTTTCAGCCACCTTTCTCAATTATTCTCTCAGTTTTCTCTGGGTATATACTCAGTCTAGGTGGGATGAACTTGGGTGTGTTACATTATCTCTCCCTTGGGATCATTCATCCTCGAATAAAGAGAAAGTCTAAGAAACTTGCCAAGGCACGAACTCTATCAAGAACTCCTACAATCAAATGGCTCATAACTCACTCATGCAATCAATCAATTTAAGCAATAAGAAAATAAGGCAAATAAGAAATCAACAATCAACCCAATCCTCACTCAGACTCTAAGACCCTATAGTTAGTAAGACTCATAATAGAGCAGAATTTAAAGGAATAGGAAGGGATTATTACCATCAACTCTCTCATCATAAGAAGGTTGAAATAAGTGTGGATATTTGGCTTTCATATCCTCCTCAGTTTCCTACATAGTTTCTTCTACAAATTGATTTCTCCACAGCACCTTGACAGATGCAATCTTTTGGGTCCTCAACTTGCGAACTTGATGATCAAGGATTTGAACGGGGATTTCTTCGTAATTCAAACTATCCTTCACTCCAATACTCTGAATAGGCGCAACTAATTATGGATCTCCCAAATACTTCTTAAGCATGGAAATGTGGAAGACTGGATGGATGGTGGCTACATCCAGTAGTAGTTCTAACTCATAAGATACATTGCCCACTCTTTTCACAATTTGGTAGGGGGCAATGTACCTCGAACTCAACTTTCCTTTGTTCCAAATCTCATCATACCCTTCATGGGTGACACTTTCATGTACACCCAATCATTGACCTCAAACTCTAAGTCTCTTCTCCTAACATCAGTGTAGGATTTCTGTCGACTCTGTGCAGTTTTCAATCTTTCCTGGATAATTTTAACCTTCTCCATAGCTTGGTGAACCAATTCTGGTCAAATCAACTCTACTTCACCTACCTCGAACCATCCAATCGGTGATCTATATCTTTTCCCATAAAGTGTCTCATATGGGACGATCTGAATACTCGAATAAAAGTTATTATTATAAGCAAACTCAATCAAAGGCAAATCATCATCCCAATTACCTTTAAAGTAAATAGCGTAGGCTCTCAACATATCCTCCAAGGTATGAATAGTACACTCAGCCTGACCATTCATCTGCGGGTGAAAAGCGATACTAAGGTGCACTTTTAAACCTAAGCTCTTCTGGAAAGATCTCCAAAATTGGGTAGTGAATTGAGCTCCTCTGTCTGAGATAATAGACAAGGGGACTCCATGCAATCTAACAATCTCTCATATGTACAACCGAGCATAATCCTCTATAGTATCAATCTTCCATACTACCAAAAAGTATGCAAATTTGGTCATTTGATTAACTATCACCCATATCAAATCATATTGCCTATGAGACCTCGGTAAGCCTGTAACGAAGTCCATGTGATCATCTCCCATTTCAATTCTATAATCTCAAAGTTCTGGGGTACTCTACATGACCTCTGGTGCTCAACTTTAACTTGTTGGCAATTCGGGCACTTGGAAACAAATTCAGCGATGTCTCTCTTCATTCCACTCCACCAATAGACTTATCTCAAGTCATGATACATCTTGGTCGAGCCTGGATGGATAGAATATCTAGAATTATGGGCTCTGACATAATTCTCTCCCATATACCATCAACATCTGGAACACACAGTCTGCCTTGGCACCTCAATACTCTATCTCCCCTTTTAGTGAAAGACATCACCTTGTGTTTATGCACATCTGCAGCAAAATAGGATCTTGATCTTACTTCTCCTTCACCTCCACTACTATAGATGATGCATACCCATTATGCACAAGGACTCCTCCTTCGTCCAATTCATCTAATTGAACTTCCAATCGCGCTAATGTGTGAACCTTTTGGTTAGCTCTCTCTTCTCCTCCTCTACATAGGTGGTACATCCCATAGACAACCTACTAAGAGCATCAACAACCACATTAGCCTTACCTGGGTGGTAGAAGATGCTTATTTCATAGTTCTTGAGTAACTCAAGTCATCTCATCTGCCTCAAGTTAATCTCTTTCTAGGTGAAGACATATTGCAGGCTTTTGTGGTCTGTGGACACATCAACATGTGCTTCATATAGGTCGTAGCACCATATCTTCAGAGCAAACACCACTACTACTAACTCCAAGTCATGAGTGTGATAATTCTTCTCATGTACTTTATGTTGTTTAGAAGCATAAGCAACAACTTTACCTCTATAAATCAACACACATCCCAATCCCAAGCATCATAATAAATGACAAATCCATCAGTCCCATTAGGCAAGGTTAACACTGGAGCGGTAGTTAACCTTATTTTCAACTCCTGAAAACTTCTCTCACACTCATCGTACCACTGAAACTTGTCTTTTTTCTAAGTAAGTCTAATCAATGGTGCCGATATGGAGGAAAACTTATCAACAAATCAATGGTAATAACCAGTCAAACCTAGAAAACTCCTTATGTCAGTCGGAGAGGCTGGTCTGGGCCAGTTCTTAAATGCCTCAATCTACTGAGTATCCACTCTTATACCATCTCTCACAACTATATGACCTAAAGTGCCATAGACTTAAGACAAAACTCACTTTTCAAAAAAATTTCATACAACTCATTATCCTTGCGTGTTTGTAAAGCAATCTGATGGTGATTTGCATGCTCCTCCTCATCTATGGAATACACCAAAATATCATCAATGAATACAATCATGAACAGTTCAAGGTACTGTCTGGATACTATGTTCTTTAAGTCCATGAAGACCACAGGTGCATTTGTTAACCCAAAGGACATTACCAAGAATTCAAAGTGACCATATCGAGTTCGAAATGTCGTCTTCAAAATGTCAAGTTCTCTCACTTTCAACTGGTGATAGCCTGATGTCAATTCTATCTTGGAGAAAATAGTAACACCCTGAAATTGGTCAAATAAGTTATCGATCCTCGAAAGGGGATATTTGTTCTTAATTATGACCTTGTTTAACTGGGAATAATCATTACACATCCTCCGTAAACCATCTTTCTTTCTCACGAACAAGACTGGATCACCCCATGGAGAGACACTCGACCTAATAAATTATCACTACCCGAGAGTAGGGCCTAGATGAGACATGGCAAAGGAGAACCCGAGAGTCCTCAATCAAGCCATCATAGCATCATCATACATCATCAGTTTGGAAGCGCGTAAACATAAGAAATAACACATAAGTTTAGGGGATTCTGAGGCTTTGGACTCAAGCTATGGGAATGTTGTCAGGAATAGGATAAGCATGAATCACATAACACCTAGCAATTACGTTCTAAAAGGCGGGTAAGTATAACTCAAGTTATGGGGGCAAGAAGGGTTAGGGACTTTCCACACAAGCACATTCCTAATCCAACAATCACAATAACATAAGCGGAAACGAAAGCATAACATAAGGAACCAATGCGGAACATAGGTAGTCATATCATTGCAATTAACACATAGCATAACGTACAATAGAGTTTGATATGTCCAACAATGCCTCCACATAAGATGAGACAGGGCCTCGACATATTCCAGACTCACCCTCAAGTCATAAGATAAAGTAACATAAACTAAAGACATAAGGTAGATAAAATTGGGTATTGCCCTTGGAGTATAGGGCTCACCACAAGCAACACTTCAAAGTCTTCACTAGACGTCCAATGGTGGAAGAAAGTCGTTTTCGGTCCCTACATAGTTAGAACATGTAGACAAAGAGTATGGATTAGTACATATAATGCACTAAGTATGCGGGTATGCCATGCAAGTGCACATGATCCTATGACGAGGCTAGATGACAAGGGCACACATGGTACAGAAAGATGTGCATATAGACAAAGGAATTTATATCATAGCAATATATCATATCATGACGCGATGCATAATGTGCAAACCTACATGTCATAGCGGGGATGTGACCTCAACCGACAACATGAGAGACCAAGAGAGCTACTACTTAGAATTAAACTACTTGCCAGGTAGATCCCTAATCAACTCTTAAGCAAGGGGATACATAACAAGTCAATCCCATCAAGGGAGACAACCCATGGTGGCACATGGTTTGATGGAAAGGAGCATGGACCCTTAGAGATAGTCCACCCCGACTCCAATCCCTCAATGCTAAGTCTCATCCCACGAGAATACATATACATACACAAGCCTTCAAAATAGAGATTTTACCTTTCATTCAAAAAATGTATAAATGGGCTATAAGCCAAATCATAATTCAAGTCTTTTCATACTTAGGCTCAAAAGCCAAACAAGAGTTTCCAAAACCAATGCAATAGAAGTAGCTCATCTACATAGCATATCATATCATGTCTTATCATAACATAACATATCATTTCATATCATAATGGTGTAAACACCCATAATTTGCTCAAAGAGCCATAACATAGACTTTATGTGATCACCTTTAGTCATTTCCTATAACATACATAACATGAAGGTCAAGCCCTTATCAAGAGTTTCATCATAACAAGTTTTTCATGCTCATGAATGCAATGCATAGATGATCAAGAGTAGCATGGGTATGGTACATCATCATTTAAATCATCAATACAAGAAGTTCATATCCCAAGCATAATGGAATCATCAATTTAAAGTAAAATTCCTATTACCCATACTTGATTTGAAGAACCAAGGGGACATGCATTTTTGAAATATCATGAAATCAATGAAATTCATCAATTAGGGGATCCATTCACTTTGAAATTAATAAATTTACACAGCCTATTCCTCAATTTAAGTAAGTCATTCATAATCTTAAAGACCCATTTGCAAAAGAAATCAAAATTCATCAAATTAAAGAAAAAATTTTTGGGTCTTCATGGTTGAAAGAGAAACCATGAATCAAGCCCACATACCTTTAATTACTCAAGAGGAACAAAACAAATTGAAGAAGAATCAAATTTCCCCAAGTTTCCAAGCTTATCTTCAATGGAGGTTGAGAGAAAATAGGGAGATTGTTATGAAGAGAATAAAGAGATTGAATGAATTAAGAGTGATTAGGGTTCAATTCAGGGGTTTTAGGGGAGTTTAGAAAGACTAAAATGGCCCTAGGATCAATTTAAATTATAATTTAACCATTAATAAAACAGAGAAAAATAACTAGGAACTGGAGATGCAGAACAGTTACACGGACCCTACAATGGTCCATGGTCCATGAACTCGACCGTGTGTCTACACTTGGTCATGGCCTTGGCTTGCAAATCTTGGGAACTTTTTGGACCACTCCACGGCTGGATCACGGGCTGTGAGGCACCAAACAGACCATGAACTAGTCCGTGAAGCCTTACTTGGCTCGGAGTCCTGGACAAAGGTCCAGGCAACTCTATGGACCACTCCACGGGTGCCTCCACGAACTGTGAGGCATCACACGAACCGTGAGGTGGTCTATGGAGCCTCACTTGGTTCGGGGCCTTGGTCCAATACCTAGCCCACACTCTGGATCAACCCACGGTCGGGCTCACAAGCCGTGAACCCCTACACGGTCTGTGGTCCTTCCGTGTGGCCCTGCCTTAGCCAACTTTGGCCCTCCCTTTCCAGAATGCTTTTGTGCATATACAGTCTTACCGTAATGACCATAACTTCCATATCCTAACTCCCAATCGAGTGATACTAATTGTGTTAAGAAGATAACTCGAATATCTTTATTTTGATAGGTTGTGGACTACATGGTTCATCCCTATACCAAAATATATGGCCATTAAAAGTCATTCCTGCCACATGACTGCTTGTAAAATCCAACCAACTCAACTCCTTGGAATGTGGCCACTTAAGCAGCACTCATGACCATCTCTAACAAACCATAACAAGTTCAAAATAGACCCAGATCAATCAATACGAACTTTAAAATTTTTTGGGTCGTTACATAAATCCCTTCTTTAGCAAATCTCTCAACTGCTCCTTCAACTCTTTTAACTCTATAAGGGTCATTCTATATGGTGAAATAGAAATAGGACGGGTGTCAGGAAGGACATCAATTCCGAAGTCAATTTTCCTATCAGGAGAAACTCCGAGGATATCTTCAGGGAACACTTCTAGAAACTCACTCACAAACGGGATGGTCCTTAAGGTAGGAAATAAACTATGAGACCCCAGGATTATCGTCTTCTATAATATACATAATATGGCATGTTGTATAAGGCATATGAGACTTTGGATAGAATCTAAGGGTAATAAGGATACAAACATGTGATACTATCAAGGAATTAAATTTTTAAGTCAAAGAAATCCCCTAAATACATATTCGGGATTAGAGAGATGGCTCAAGTGGCACCTCGCCCTTTTTGGAAAATTCAAATTAAGTTTCACCGCTCGAATAGGACTAAGAGTGCAAAATTTTATAATAATGGATTGTTAAGGGATATGTTAATATCTCAAATTTCATATGTTAAGTTTTGGAGTCCAGGAAGTTGTAAGATAAAGGTTGGCCAAAGTTACCGTAAGCTTCTTTAAGAAACCCTTCTTAAATTTGGGTCAAATGTATCAGACCATATCTCCCATATTATAAAGTGTTAGAAGGGTCATAACCAATCAAATTGAAGCTCTATAAATCTAGTTTGGAACGCATAAAAAAGTGCATCAATCCAACTTTAGAATAAAATGTTATGACAGTTTTATCGCGACTGCGCAAGAAAGAAACCGGGTCATGGGCCGAGTCGGGTCAATCCTAATTATATGTTAGCTATTTTGATATTTTAAAGCTGAAAATGAATCATGTTCATCCCAAAATAGTACAGAAGCTGAAGATAAAGCTCCCACCAGGCCCTAAGTGATTTAGGTAAGTTCTTCGCATTTTAACCATAAAAATTCGCCCATGTGCCTAGAAATATGTGTCTTACGCTTTACGATTATTTTTCCCTCTTATTAGTTGTGTTTGGGGATGTTTTTAGATTTTAAAAAAGTTGTGTTCTTGATGGTTATTGTATGTTTGTAGCTGGTTTATTTAGATAATCATTTTGGGGCTCTTTTATGACCATTTTGATGAAGTTCTATGGGCGTTTCCTCGGGAAAATTGGGCCATTAATGCTAATTTATGGGTTGTTTATGGGTATTTGTAGGATGCATATACATAGTTGTTATGAAGCTTAGGATGTGAGGAGCAACTTTTGTGAAGAAACTTTAGGCATTTGGACGTCCATTAGAAAGGTATGTTAAGGCTAAGCTCCGTCCCTTCTTTTAGCATGAAATCCGGGAAATCCCCAAAACGTCAAATGCAATATTTTACTATTCTGTTGCTAGAAAGACCTTCTGTAAAAGGAATTTGGATCATAGCTGAATTATCTTCATTAGATATTAGGTTGGCATTCCATTCATTCGCTCAAACTGGACATTCAATATTTATATATCAATTTATCAGTTTTTCCTGACTACCGGTCAATATGTTGAGGTGTTGCTCTTTTTGGTGTGGTGTCACAAAAAAATAAAGGCAGATTATGAAGGGAATGTAGTAATCATAATTAGTCCTTCTTCCATACTAAAACTATACTTGAAGCACTTAGAAAGTAACACATTGATTTTCAATAATCTACAGTATAACACTCCTATTTAAACTATTAAGGCATATAATTCTTTTTAAATATATTCTCTTACTAATTGACATGAAACTAAGTATAAGCATTATGTGAAGCTTCTTTATGAACCTTTTAAGAGTTAAGGCTTCATTTTAAATGTTAAGTTAAGTTCCCCAAACGTATTCAAAAGGTATGTAAGACCCCACGGGTCATATGTATATGTTACGATAATTATTATGATGTTATGAGGATAAGTGGAATAATGAGCCGAGATTGGCTAAATTTATGTTATGGTATAATATGTGCATTCAACATACATATCAGACACTGTACGTTATGCATGGACTTCGATCTATAATCAGAGGTATAAGCCCTATTTGCCCAACTGACTATATATATGTATATGTACGGATGGCCACAGGTAAGAAGATATGATGTCAGGTAGCTCCCGAAAAGGGCCACCATTGCTAGCATTTGGTTGGGTATATCATGCATTTGCATATATATAAATGTATTCACGACATGCGATTACTCGAGCATATCATGCATACCTGATCACTAGGAGGCTGAGTGTTGGCCAGGAAGGTTATTTGAGTCTTGGTTACAAGTGGTATTTTTATTACCCTTTTTACTATAGTTATCTATGATTTCACTTTCTGCCTTACATACCATTACATGTTTATTCGTATTGATGTCCCATTGCTTGAGGATGCTGCATTTTATTTCGTGCATGCAGGTTAAGGTAGGGATTCTAATTGACCCCCTCTACTAGAAGCCCGATTCAGATGTAAGTTGATAAGCTCCACCTTTTCTTGGAGCTTTCACAAGATATTTACTTTTTGTTGTACAGTTGGGTATAGTCGAGGCCCTGTCTCGACAGTGTTAGTGACTCTCTTAGAGGCTATTATGGATATGTTATTTTGGGTTGATTTTTCTTGTACCTTTCACTCTCTAGTCATAGGATTAGTATGTATTAATAGTGTGTGATTATGCCTCTTTTGTTGCAGCTTTGGCGGCTGGCAAATACTTTATCATTTTGGCTTACCTATCCTGATATGCTTGTTCATTAATGACCAGGTCATGACCTAAACGGTCCAAGCTTAGTTTTTCAGACATTATGATACCCGATCTTTTGGCCCCTAGTTTAAGTAACTAGCATGTTTAGTGGCTTACTCGACCAATGGTGGTATCGAGTGCCAGTCATGCCTCCTTATCTTTTCAGGCGTGAAAAACATGGTATTAGAGTCAGTCATATCCCGGGGAGTCCACAATGCCGTGTCTAGTAAAGTCTTGTTTATGGGTGTGTTATGCACTACACGTATAATCAGGAGGCTACAAGGCATTTAAGGATGGTTACAATTCTTTCTCTTAATAGATCATGCTATAGAGAAACGTTATAGGAATATATGAAATCTAAATTGTGCTTTATGGTTTTTATTTAACGGTCTACCTCCGCTCATGAGATGGCATGATATGCGATAGATATGGATAAGATAGAAGGTATCAGTCATTCATCGCTAGGTCGGGGGATATATTCCCCATAGAGGCACACAGGGAGTCTCCAGTATCAATAGTACCAGATTCACCAGCACCTGTTGAGGCCCAAGAAGGTGTAGTACCCCCAACCTCACCTGATACTGGGGAGTAGGGGATGAGGGAGGTTGTCCAACTACTGAATAGGATGGTTTCTATTCATGAGAGACAACTAGAGGCGAGAGCAGACCCTATAAGGGATCAAATAGAAAACTCAAGGGTATGAGAGTTTTCTCACTTAACCCCTCCAAGATTTAAAATGAACCAATCCTACTGGGGTCCCTAAGACTTTCTAGACCATATGTAAAGAGTAGAGAAGGTGATGTATGCCTCCATCACCGAGGTTGTGGAACTAGTTTCCTTTCGACTACGTGATATCACCATCTTATGGTATGAGGCATAAGAGAGTTCCAGAGGGCTTGATGCCTTGCCAGTAGAGTGGAAAGACTTCTCTGAGGCATTTTATCCCAGTACTTGCCACAGGAGGTTCGGGAGACCCATCTTAACCAGTTTATCAATTTGAGGCAGGGGAATATGAGGGTAAGGGAATAGAGCCTTAGGTTCAATTCTTTGGCTAGATATGCACCAGATATTATACGTACCATGAGTGAAAAAGTTCATCATTATGTGAATAGTTTGGAGGATCATTTGATCAGAGACTGCAGGATAACATCTTTGCAGGATAATGTAGATATTTCCTGCATACAAGCTTTTGCTCAAACTATGGAGGACCTTTCTCGTTAGATTCGAGATACCCATAGAGATAGGGTAAAGAATAAGAGGGCTTATACTATAGGGTCTTACAGGAAGCAACAAGGTAGTTTTAGGCCCTCGTTTCATCGATATCTATCTCGGTCAGTAGGTAATTCCCACCACAGACACAGGGCCAGTGATTTGATCATTATATTCAGTCCAGAATAGGGTAGAGTTTAGGCTATCCTAAGGGTCATTAACATGAGCATTATACATAAATGAGACAACCCACTCCTCCATGTACACAATGTGGTAAGCTTCACACTAGCAGTGAAGGGAGGGTTCAGGTGCATGTTACCATTGTGGGCAGACGAAAAATATTTTTTAGCAAGTGACTCTTAAGCCAGTCCCCATTGTGAATGAATTCCTGATGATATTCCCTGATAAGTTTCCAGGGATTCCCCCCGAAAGGGATATCAATTTTTCTATAGATTTTCTTCTTGATACGCAACTTATATCAATTTCTCCCTACATAATGGCTCCTGCAGAGCTATAGTAATTAAAGGAACAACTGAAGGATTCACTCGATAACAGCTTTAGTAGGCCACACACATCTCCTCGGAGTGTTCCAGTGCTCTTTGTTCGAAAGAAAAATGGCTCCTTATGGATGTGTATCGATTACATGAAGCTAAATAAAGTCACTATCAAGAATAAGTATCCTCTTATGTGGATTTAGGACTTGTTCAACCAGTTGCAGGGTGCCAAATACTTTTCAAAGATCAACTTACAGTTCGGGTACCACCAATTGCGAGTTAGGGATATAGATATTCCAAAGATAGCATTTAGGACAGGGTATGGACATTTTGAGTTCCTTGTCATGTCTTTTGGGCTTACAAATGCCCAGCAACTTCTATAGATATAATGGATCAGGTCTTTAAACTATTCTTGGATAAATTTGTGATTGTATTTATTGACGACATCTTGAAATATTCACAATCAGAAGCTGATCATGTAGACCACTTGCGAGCTATATTGCAGACTCTCTGAGACTATATGTTATATTCTAAATTCTTTAGATGTAAATTTTGGTTAACTTCTGTAACTTTTCTTGGCTGTTTTATTACAGGCGATGGTATTAAGGTCAATGGACAGAAGATTGATGTAGTAATGGCCTGACTAAGACCCTTGAATCCAACAGAGGTCCATAGCTTTTTGGTCTTGGTAGGATATTATAAGAGGTTTGTTGAGGGGTTCTCCTCTATATCTATGCCACTAACGAGATTGACGCATAAAGAAGCTAAGTTTTAGTAAGACTGAAGCATGTGAACAAAGTCTTCAAGAGCCAAAGAAGAGGCTTACCACCACACCTATCTTGGTTCTTCTGGATGGAACCAAAGGCTATGTGATATATTGTGATGACTCGAGAATTGGCCTAGGTTGTGTTCTTATGCAGCATGGTTGGGTTATCGCATGTTAAAGCAGAACGTAAGATACATGGAGTCCTAGCTTAGTATATTGAACTTCCATTATGGAAATGGGACATGATAAATATGAACTTCATCACTGGTTTACCTCGTACTCCATAGAGGTATGATTCTATTTGGGTAATCATTGACAGGCTGACAAAATCTGCTCATTTCTTGAAATTAAGAACAACATATTTAGTGGAGAATTATGCTAGGCTTTATATTCAAGATATTGTTTGCCTTCATGGAGTTCTATTATCTACTATCTTTGATTGAGGGGCTCAATTTACAATATATTTTTAGAAGTTTTTTTAGAAGGGTCTAGGCACTCAAGTAAATCTTAACACCACTTTTCATCCACAAATTGATGGATAGGAAGAGCATAACATCTAGACTATTGAGAATATGTTACATGTATCTGTGATTGAATCTAAAGGAAGCTGTGATGATCACCTACCTCTTATCAAGTTTGGTTATAATAACAACTTCCAAGCTAGTATTCAAATGGCACCTTATGAAGCACTATATGTGCAAAGATGTAGGTCACCAATTGGTTGGTTTGAGGTCAGGGAGACAAAGTTGTTAGGACCTAATCTAGTTCAGCAAGCGATCAACAAAGTGAAACTTATTAGAGATTGATTGTAAATGGCCCAGAGTTGGTAGAAGTTTTATATGGACGTTTGATGATGAGACTTAGAGTTTGACCTAGAAGATTGGATTTTCTTAAAAGTATCACCCATGAAGGGTGTCCTGAGGTTAGAAAAGAAAGGGAAGATTAGTCCTAGGTTTGTGGGACTATAATAGATTATTCAGATTTTGGCAAGGTGGCATACGAGCTTGATTTGCCTTCAAAATTGGGAGCAGTTCATTCGGTGATTCATGTGTCTATATTGCTGGTGGGACAACAATAGTGAGGAAATAACTTAGGAAGCTGAAGAGGAAATGATAAAAAGGTACCCTTAGCCATTTATCACTTAAGGTGCATCACATTTAAAAATTAGCAGTTATCTTTTTACAGTAACTTAAATTCAAAGAATTTGAAAGTGTAATTTGTATATTTTATCGTGGAATAGCTATATGAAGCCTAGTAGTTGGAATTTTTGGAAGTCAATTTATGGTTAGCAAGGGTAAAAAGTATATCCTCAAAAATTACATTGTACTCAACCAAGGGGCTTCCTTGAAACATTTGCAAATGAATGTTCTTAAGGGGGAGACTATGAGACCTCGTGATTCTTTTCTTCCATAATATACATAGTGTGGCATATTGTATAAATCATATATGACATTGGATAGAACCTAAGGGTAATAAGGCTTCAAATAGGTGGTAATATCAAGGGATTAAATTTTTAAGTCAAAGGAATCTCCTAAATACATATTCAGGATTAGATAGATGGCCCAAGTGGCACCTCCCCCTTTTTGGAAGATTTAAATTAAGTTTCACCGCTCGAATAGGACTAAGAGTGCATAATTTAATAATAATGGATTTTTAAGAGGTATTTTAATATCTCAAAGTTTATATGTTAAGTTTTAGAGTCAAAGAAGTTGCAAGATAAAGGTCGGCCAAAGTTATCGTAAGCTTCTTTAAGAAACCCTTCTTAAATTTAGGTCAGATATATTAGATCATATCTACCAAATTATAAAGAGCTAGAAAGGCCATAACCTATCCAATTGAAGCTTTATCAGGCAAGGTTGCAACGCATAAAAACTCGTATCAATTCAACTTCAAAATAAAAAGTTATGATAGTTTTACCGCGATTGGCGGAGCAGGAAATTGGGTCATGGGTCGGGTCGGGTCAAGCCTAACTATATGTTGGCTATTTTGATGTTTTAAAGCTGAAAATGAATCATGTTCATCCCAAAATGATACAAAAGCTGAAAAGAAAGCTCCCACTAGGTTCCTAAGTGATTTAGGTAAGTTCTTCGTGTTTATACCATTAAAATTTGCTCGTGTGTCTAGAATTGTGTGCCTTACGCTTTCTGATTATTTTCCCCTCTTATTAGTTGTGTTTGGGGCTATTTTTGGACTGTGAAAAAATAGTTTTCTTGCTTGTTCTTGTATGTTTGCATCTATTTGTTTAGATAATCATTTTGGGGCTCTTTTACGACTATTTTGATAAAGTTCTACGGACATTTTCTCGCATAAATGTTATATGAAAAATCTGGTGATTAATGCTTATTTATGAGCTTTTATGGGTATTTGTAGGTTGAGTGTATATAGTTGTTACGAAGCTTAGGACGTGACTTCAGGCATTTGGATGCCCGTTGGAAAGGTATGTTAAGGCTAAGCTTTGTTCCTTCTTTTAGCACAAAATCCAGGAAATTCCCAAAACATCAAATGCAATTTTTTACTATTTTGTTGCTAGAAAGACCTTCTGTAAAAGGCATTGAGATCATAGCTGAATTATCTTCATTATGATATTAGGTTGGCATTCCATTTTCTTTCTCAAGCTGAACATTCAATATTTATATATCAACTTATCGGTTTTTCCTCAGTCCATATGTTGAGATGTTGCTCTTTTTGGTGTGGTGTCACAAACAAAATAAAGGTAGATTATGACGGGAATGTAGTAATCATAATCAGTCCTTCTTTCGTACTAAAACTATAGTTAAAGTACTTAGAAAGTAACATGTTGATTTTCAAAAATCTATAGTATAATGCTCCTATTAAACTATTAAGGCATTTACTTCTTTTTAAATACTTTCTCTTACTAATTGACATGAAACCAAGTATAAGCATTATGTGAAGCTTCTTTATAAATATTTAAGAGTTAAGGCCTCATTCTAAATGTTAAGTTAAGTTCCCCAAACATATTTAAAAGTTATGTAAGACCCCACGGGTCATATGTATATGTTACGATAATGATTATGATGTTATAAGGATAAGTGAAATAATGAGCCAAAGATTGGCTAAATTCATGTTATGGTCTACTATGTGCATTCAACATACATATCATACATTGCACGTTATGCATAGACTTCAAGCTATAATCAGAGGTATGGGGCCTATTTGCCCAATTGACTATATATATGTATATGATACGGATGGCCACAGGTTGGCAGATATGATACCGAGTAGCTCCCAGAAAGGACCACCATTGCTAGCATTTGGTTGGGTATGTCATGTATTTGCATATATATATATATGTATTCATGACATGCGATTATTCGAGCATTCCATGAATATTTGACCACTAGGAGCCTGAATGTTGGCCAGGAAGGTTACCTGAGTCTTGGTTACAGGTGGTATTTCTATTACCCTTTTTACTATAGTTATCTATGATTTCACTTTCTGCCTTACATACCAGTATATGTTTATTTGTACTGACGTCCCATTGTCTGGGGATGCTGCATTTTGTTTCATGCGTGCAGGTTCAGGTAAGGATTTTGATTGACCCCCTCCACTAGAAGCCCAATTCAGTTGTGAGTTGGTAAGCTCCACCTCTTCCTGGAGCTTTCACAGGATGCTTACTTTTTGTTGTATAGTTGAGTATAATTGGGGCCCTATCTCGATAGTGTTAGTGACTCTCTTAGAGGCTATTGTGGACATATTATTTTAGGTTAGTTTTTCTTGTACCTTTCATTCTCCAGTCATAGGATTGGTATGTATTAATAGTGTGTGTCTGTACCTCTGTTGTTGCAGCCTTGTCGGTTGGCCAATACTTTATCATTTGGGCTTACCTATCCTGATGTGCTTGTTGATTGATGACTAGATCATGACCTAAATGGTCCAGACTTAGTTTTTCAGATGTTATGTTGCTTGATCATTTGGCCCCTAGTTTAAGTAACTAGTATGTTTAGTGGCTTACTCGACCAATAGTGGTATCGAGTGCCATTCATGCCTCCCCATCTTTTAGGGCATAACATAAACCTACCCTTAGGCTCAACAGAATCTCCCTTCCACTCAATAATAGGTCCATTTGGAAACTAGAACTTGACAGTCCGAGTTTTGCAATCAACAAAGGCATAACAAGCATAAAGCCAATCCATACCAAGGATCACATCAAAATCGACCATCTCTAACTCAATCAAATCAACAAGAGTATACCTATAGTAGATGGACACTTTACAATCCTTATAGACTCTCTCGACTTGAATGGACTCACCAACAGAAGTAGAAACATAAAATGGCTCAAACAAGCACTCAGGAAGAATCCTAAATTTACTAGCCACATATGGTGTCACTAAGGAGCAAGTTGCACCTAGATCAAGTAAAGCATAACAAGGAAGGGTAAAGACTCATAGCATACCCATCACAATATTTTGTGCAGCCTCTTGGTCTTATCGGTTCCCTATCGCATACAAACGGTTTTTCCCACCGCCTGTCCTTGGTGCAACACCTCTCTGATTACCTCTAGCTGGTGGTGCTGTCATAGAAGACTGGGTCATATTGTTCCATATCGAGAAATCCCTCTGAAAATAGGTCGGCTGACCACATTTGTAGCAACCATTCCCTCCATCTCTATATTCCCCCTGGTGCATCCTGCCACATCTCCCATAATATGACTTCCCTCTAGAGCTAAGGGTCACACTAACCTGAGACTGTGAGCCCTGTGCCCTAAAGTTTGGCTGACCTCGGTACCCTTGATCATACCTGATAGTCAGAGCTGGTGCACTCGCTGAAGATGGTGCATAGCTAGTGGACCTCTTCTAGAAGTAAGACTTATCTCCCTTACTCTGTTTAGTTTGATTGGTCTCAGGACCTGCTGACTTGGGCTTCTTACTCAGTGCTCTTCTCTATCTCTTTTTTTATCCTCCTTAGTCTACTGAGCATAAACCATAACTCTGGAGATATCCATACCTGGGATTAGCAATGCTACTTTACACTCTTTGTTCATATGCCTACCCAGGTTGGATACAAACTTTCTCATTCTCGTCCTTATGTCCCGGACCATCTCTGGGGCATACGTGGACAGCTGGATAAACTTCAGGTTGTACTCTTTAACAGTCAGTCCCTCTTATTTCAAATTCAGGAAATCCTCAATCTTGGTCTCCCTCAACTCTTAGGGAAAGAAGTGGCCAAGGAAGGAACTCTCAAATTCCTCCCACTCGGCAGGCTCAGCATCCTCACCTCGACCCTCCTCCCATTGATTAAACCAGACATTCGCCACGTTCTTAAGTTGATAAGCAGCTAGCTCAACTCTCTTAATCTCAGTCGCATGCATAGTTATCAGCACTTTCCATATCTCATCAATAAAGTTTTGGGGGTTCTCCTCGACCTTAGACCATGTGAAGAATGGTGGGTTCATCCTCAGAAAATCTAATTTTGGTTGCAGCAGTTGTCTCTTGGAGCTAGAACTCAGAGCTTGTGATCTCTAATTCCCACTCTGAGCAGCTACCAGTTGGGTGAGTATAGTGATAGCTCAATCAGCTTCCATAGTAGAAGCGGGTGGAGCAGTAGGTCCTTATGGGACACCGATGGCTTTAGATGGTCAGCCTAGACCCTTTATCTTTATTTGAGTAGGCACTTCTAGTAGGGGATTCACAACATTAGAGGCTGAAGCATCTCTTTTGGTGGAGGTACGCTTAGGAGGCATGATCTACAAATGCGTAACACATGAATCAGATAGATACTTAAGATAAACTCTATCATACGAACTCAGAATACAAGAAAAATGTAACAATTCCTAATGTCCTATAGCCTTCTGCTTATAAAGTGTGGTTCACAACATACCCATAAACAAGACTCTACTAGACACGGCTTCATAGATTCCCTAGGATACTTGAACTCTGTGCTTTGATATCAAGTTTGTCATACCCCGGGAGGGTACCCTTGACGTGGCTGGCGCTTGAAGAACCATTGTTGATTTTGCAAGAGAATCACCTGGCCTTATCATCACATCAACTCAATAGCAGAAGAAATACTCAAGTAAAAGGCATCATATAGATAAATATAACTCCTTTGTAATATAGTTCCCAATGGATAAGTTTGGAAATACAATATACTCAATAAAATCCTCTACTCAGTATCTATAAAGCCTATACTCTACAATCGAGATAGTACCATGATAGGCCATGGATACACCAATTCAAGAAATAAGGTACTAAATCAAAATAGGAATTAAAGACTCCTCTAGAAGTCAAGGAGGGATCACCATCACCAACTCTAGAATGCATAGATCTAAACCTCAACGATGTACGGGTTGAAGTCCTCTATCACCTATATTTGGATCATGAAATGATGTAGGTCCAAATGGATGATAGTACGTAGAATATACTGGTATGTAAATTTCACGACCCGGATAGGGGGCCTAGATGTGACATGGCGAAAGAGGACCCGAAGACCCTCGATCAAGCCATCATAGCATCATAACACTCATCATCGGTTCGAAAACACGAAAACTAGTCACATAGCATGTAAGTTCTAAGGGATTGGGGACTAGGGACTCCAGCTATGGGGACAATAAAGGGAATGGGATAAGTATGCTTACACATAACACGTAGCAATAATCTCTAAGGACAAGGGAAATAAGACTCCACTATGGGGCATACCGGGATCATGGGACTTTCCACATAAGCACGTAGTCGTTCAAATCCCAAACATTCATATCATGAACATAACAGATGAAAATTCACATAATAAAGACTAATAAACCAAGTTCCCATAAGCATAATAAGAGAGACATGATCATAAGCCAAGCCAAATAGCATCATCTAATAACCAGAGGTTTAACATACAACTCAAACGTACAAGAGTATAGATTTGTCCAACAATGCCTCTACATATATGAGCGGGGCCTTGACAAGTTTGAGGCTCACCCTCAAGACATGATAGAATAGATAACATAACATAAAATCTAGAATAGACGGTGGCTTTTGCCCTTGAACAAAGGAGCTCACCACTAGCAAGTCTTCAACAAGTGATCAAGCGTCGTCCAGTAGAATGTATATATCGCTCTTGGTCCCTACATAGTTAGAACATGTAGACAAGAATATGGGTTAGAACAATAAAGTACTAAGTATGCGTGCATGCAATGCATATGAAAAGTGAAGTATGACCAAGCAACATGTCAAGGGGACAAGTGATAGGAAAGGAATGCGCGTAGCCAAAGAGTAATATAACAAGATGCTATGCCATGATGCATGAGATGCAAATCCTATGATCATATATGTATAGTGGGGATGTACCTCAACCAGCAAAGACAAAAAGAACCAGACGAGCCACTACCCGAACCCGGTACTACTTGCCAAATAGTACCCTAACACCCTTAAACAGGGGGAAACAAAATTGAGTTCCCTATATAGGGAATTAACCCATGGTGGCACATTGTTTGACGGAAAGGAGTATGGACTCTGTGAAAGCCCACCCTGACTCCAATCCCTCGGTGCTAAGCTCATCCCACGAG
>JBCEWC010004825.1:0-26336 GCA_038996855.1 Solanum aculeatissimum
TGAGAGGCTTGTTTGGGGTTCCTTCGGGTTCCTCATTTGCCATGTCACGTCTAGGCCCTAGGCTTGGGTCGTGACAATAAGCTATGTAGATGAGCTACTCCTATTGCATTGATATGGAAATGATTTTTGGAAATTCTTGTTGGCTTTTAGCCTAAGTATGGATATGAATTTGATAATGACATGGTTTGCTTAATGATGCATGGTTTTGAAAAGAATGTCAACCCTCTATTTTGAAAGACTTACATGTCTATATATATTTATTCCCGTGGGATGAGGCTTAGTACCGAGGGATTGGAGTCGGGGTGGACTATTTGCAAGGGTCCATACTCCTTTTCGTCAAATCATGTGCCAACATGGAATTTCTCCCTGAATGGGATGACTTGTTATGTATCCCCTTGTTTAAGGGTTGACTAAGGATCTACCGGGCAAGTAGTTCGAATCCAAGTAGTAGCTCGCTCGGGTTCCCTCTGTTGTCGATTGAGGTCACATCTCCGCTATAATATGATTCGTAGGTTGCATTTCATGCATCATGGCATGACATATTGTTATGATATGTTCATCTTTTGGCTAAGTGCATTCCTAAATTGGAAAGAAAATTGATTAACTTTTAAGAAAAAGATAACCTCGATTTAAGTAGGGGGAAATTTCATATATATATAAAAAACTCATTAATTTACAACAAATATAACCCATGTTTTATTTACATAAAAAATAGCTCTAAATCAGTGAAACTATACATGACTATACAATATAGTTTGTCAAAAGTTATAGAAAATATACACTACTATACAATGTATATTACTTATACATGAGCTATACACTAAATATATATTATGATACACAAATATACACGAAAACTATTTTTTTGTAATTATTTTAAGTGAAACATCCCTCAGTGTAATTATCCTTTTAAGTAAATCTTAGTTGGTTAGAAACTTGTGCTGATAACGTGTTGTAAAATAGAAAAAATATAAGACGACTAAACAAGAAATAAAAGCAAAATATAATATTGAGAGTAGAATGTAGAGAGTATTATTTTATTCTCTTTTTGTGTGTGTTTCACAATGATTCATCCGTTTACAATCTTTTATCAATTACAATAGTATAACATTAAATTAATATAATAAATAGATACATGCATTAGAAAATTGAGTGAATAAAATATCCACTAGATTAAATGGCTTTGTAACAATATCTTCTTTCTTAATAGGCAAAATGTAACAAGTAAAAAACTAAGTGGGTGTTTGAAATGACTAACTTTTAGTAATTTTTGACTTTTAAGCACTTTTTTTAATTTTGAAAATATTTAGATAACACAAAAAATAACTTTAAATATTCTTTTTAAAGCTAAAAAAAATCAAAAATCAAAAATCAAAATTAAGAGAGTTTTTGAATAACTTTTACCTATCTTTAACTTACAAGACACTTATTGAAAGACGATCCAAACTCCCTAAGCTTGTTTGGATGGTAGTTTTTGGTGGTATGATATGTTATGGTTAGTAACAGAACCACATTTGTTTTGATTGTTTCATTAATTATGTGGTATAGTTTGATTTTGTTTCATGGTTCTGTAACCATGAAAACCCTTAATTTTTGAAACCACCAATTTGGTGGTATCCCATTGTTCTCTTATTTTTTTCCAATTATACCCTTATTTAAATTTAAATAATTCTAATTTATCTTTTATCCTTTATTATTTATTAAACTTTACTATAATATATGTACTACTTTTATATTACTTATTTTCCTCCGTATCAACTTTTGAAACTTCTTTTTCGACTCCTATTTTTTCTTCCACGTTTTAATCTATTTTTTTTAGGTTCGTTTTTTTTTAAATTCTTACTCTGTTTTTTCTTGTGTTATTTGTTTGGATTGGAAATATATTAGTTTGTATATTTCCCTACCTGATTCTATGTATTAATTTTTTTAAAAAGTTTTATTAAAAAAATATTGATAAATTTAATATTTATAATAATTAAGGATATTTTTATAAATTTTCAAGTTACGATAATCAAACAACAAATTATCATTAAACAGTAGCACCCCATATAGTCTACTACTTTATAATACCTACTATACGACCCATACATCCAAACAAGCAGTGATGAGTAACCAATTTCTGAATTCCTATGTCAAAGATACCAATAGAAATTATGCCTTCTCCCTTATCATTATTGAGGAAGCAGACAACTAAGAACACTACAACAAAATTATCATTTATTGGATCTAATCGTTTAATGTTCAGATTCCCACATTAGTAAACCTTAACTTTGAAAATTCCAAATACCCAAAAACCTAACAAAGAAAAAGACATTATCTATCATTTGGTATTCAAATTAACATAGTACATATGATTAGCAACAATTACACTCCTTTCTGAAGCTCCAAATTCCAAGAAAATATGATAAAGTTAAAGTCTTGGTTTCTCCTTGCAATTCTTTCTGTGTTCCTATGTACAGCACTGGGATCAGATGCTGTAGAGTCTGTGCTAAGGCGTTTGGATAGCAAAAGGGCGCTATCTGTAGTGCAGGAATCTGCAGCTAAGGGTGTTTTGCAGAGGTTACTTCCGGCCCATTTGCACAGTTTTGAATTTAAGATTGTTTCCAAGGTGCTGTACTGTTATGTCTATTATCTTTTTTCCAGTTTTGGGTCTCTCTCATTTATCCCTATTGGTAATCGGTAATACGTTGTTTCTATAACTTAAAGTTTACTGCTTTTCTTTGTTTAGTTGATAAATGCTCAAGATTGTTGAGATAATATCATTTTTTGAAGAACTAGTTGACTTTTATGGTTATAAGATCAAATGCCATCTGTATATGTACTTGTGTGAACTATTCATTGGTTCAGTAATAAATTCAAATCCAGCAGTACATTTTTTTTGATAACTGTGGTGTCCACCTCAACAAATTCCACGGGACACTAGGTAATTCTGTCCAGCAAAACTAGGTTAGATTGGAAGAATCATCTAGTGTTTTTTCTTGTCTTTGCTGGGGTTTGAGCTTGAGACTTCATGGTACAAATTTTGGGAAGATATTATTGTTAGGACCATCAGAATTGGTAAATGGTGCTTAATTGAGCTTCAGACCTCATGGTACAAATTTTGGGAAGATATTATTGTTAGTACCATCAGAATTGGTAAATGATGCTTACTTTATGATCACTGCGTACATAAGGATACAATATGTAGATGTTGAATGAAGGTAAACAATTGTATTTTAGTGGCATTGCATAACTTTCTTCTCCCTAATGATGTTGAATAATTGTCTAGGCTGCTGTAAATTTGGATTCTATATTTGTATATTTTTGTTACTAGGGCATTTTTTTTTTCTGAGCTGACTTATTACTTGAGTATTGGAAATCTTTATGTGACATTTCAATTTTCACATGTAAATGTAGGATGTTTGTGGTGGAAGAAGCTGCTTTTGTATAACCAATTACAAGAGTTCGAGCAGAAATTCACCTGAGATTTTGTATGTTAACTAATGGTTACAAGGATCTTATTATGTTACTTCTTGATGTGTATTTCTCTGAGACTCGTATTGCTTAAAATGTTGTGTTCTTTTTTCTGTAGAAAGTTTTTGTTTTCCTTTAAGCACACAATGGTGGTTTTATACTCCTAATTTACTTCTTCTGGATGCACGTTGTTTAATAATTTATTGTTTGGTTGAAGTCCTTGGATTTTTAATATTGCCAACTTTGCCCCCATACCAGGTGGCTGCTGATTTCTGCAAAGGGTAGGCTGAAGTTCCAAAAGTAGTTTGTTGATATCAATTAGCTCTCTCTGTTATCAGTACCAGCTTTTGAATATGATATATTCATGTCTTAAGGGTTGACAGTTGATTGCTGTAGCCTCTTTTGGCATCTGTAGTCCAGATTTTCTTTTCAAAGTAGAAGATAAGATAATATTTAAAACTTTGTTATCCCATGCAGAGATATAGTTGAACATGTGGCTCCACATATAGTTCTGCTTCAACCACTAGTCTGAAAAAGGCTTAAATTAGGTTATGAATCTCTTTTTGATTTGTTTTCTCATAGGATTCAAGGAACTACAGCTGTTGAAATCACATCGGGGCTACACTGGTATTTAAAGTATAGGTGTGGAGCTCATATTTCATGGGACAAGACAGGGGGTGTTCAGTTAGCTTCAGTTCCCAAGCCAGGTTCACTGCCTCTTGTAGAAGCGGAGGGAGCGACTATCCAACGGCCAGTACCATGGAACTACTATCAAAATGTCGTCACATCCAGCTGTAAGCATACAACTCTCTCTCTCTCTCTCTCTCTCCCCTCCCCCAACAACCTTTTATGCATAAGTCGTTATTGCATAATAAAGTGCAGTTACAGACTCGCTATCATCGAAATACTGGTGGTAAGTCTTCCCCCAATACATAAATTATGGAGAACATAATGCAGTATTTAGCTGATTTTTAAAGTGTGTGAGCATCTGTCTTCTGGTATCCAAAGCCTTACGCCACTGCAATTTCTCTGTGTTTTCGAAAGTGAAATTGATATCTTCTTTTGCCCTGTGCTCTTTAGAACTCGTTCTTTTCTCATCTAATCATAGGACGACGAAACCACATTTATGATGTTCCTCAATCCTCCCTGGCATACTTGTGCATAATGAAAGACATTTATTATTTTTATGTAAGCGGTGTGGTGTTTGAGGACTTTCATTTGGATATCTTATGCACTAACAAGGTTGTGGGATTTGACTGCGGATGTTGTTGTTTTTTGTGTATGCACTAAAAAGGTTCTCTTAGAAACTCTCCTGTGCCTGTACTTATTAGAAGATGATGTCCTAAGAGCAAAGTAGAGAAGACAAAACAGATCTAGTTGGTGGTTTGTCATCCCTATCTTCTCTAGGCTGTAACCAGTCTTACTCTTGTCATGGACAACTTATCAGGAGATTGACGTCTTGTCAATCAAGAATTTTAAGTTCATAAAGCAAATCATTTATAATAAGCGGTGAGGCTGTAGATACCTCGTGACTTCAGCCATTTTTGTGAACTACTCCAGCAGGTTTAAGCTGTTCAGATTTAGTTGGGCCGGAATGAAAACCATTTTACTTGATAAATCTACTCTGTTGGATGTTGACATTTGGAGAATTATGATTTTTCTATTTATGGATGCTTACTGTTTGTATTTTGAGCTGCCGCTGGTATAACAACTTAGCGTAGTTCTACTTGTTGGTATTTTTAAGATACTGCAAGTGTAACAGCATAGCATATTTCTACTTCTCCATGCAGATTCATATGTTTGGTGGGATTGGCAAAGATGGGAGAAAGAGATTGATTGGATGGCACTTCAAGGAATCAACTTGCCTCTAGCGTTTACGGGACAAGAAGCTATCTGGCAAAAAGTTTTCTTGGTATTTTTATAGCTTTGAATTTTGTGGGTTCAACTAGTTTAATTTAGACCATGGTTGTTGCCATGGCAGTTCTTGCCTGATATTATATGAGGAAAGTCATACAAGCTGTTTGACACCTTGGAGCTAGGGCCTGAGTTGTGTGTATGTTAGGGAAATCAGTTGTGGTAGTACCAATGCTATTAATCTATGTTTTGCTAACCCATGCACTGTCTTCATATTGCTAATCTTAGCACTTGTCTTGAATATACTTCTATGAAGTAGGCCAGAACTTGGGCACTATTTCAGATGAAGTTTGTTAATTAAAATGTTAATTCTTTGCTCGAAAGTATTTAAGGTTTCATCTGCCATCAGATAATCAATTTTCTCTGAGATTTACTGAAAATATATTCCCTTCATTCTATTAAGTCTTTACTATTTTATTCGATGTAAAGAGCAATTTGCAATATCTGCTTAGTGTTTACCTTCCTAGTTCTTTTATGGTCACTTTATCCTTATCTTATGTTCCTACAGAGATTATATCTGCTTGATGTTTACCTTGGTGTTCTTAATACTGTGTGTGTCAGAGACAAATACCACTGCACTTGATTAGTTATAGCTCATGAAAGTCTGATGTTGATTTATAAGAAGCTCCATTAGACACTTATAAGCACTTTCTGGCTCATGTTTGTTGATGATCAGGATTATAATATTACTACCCAAGAGTTAAATGATTTCTTTGGTGGACCTGCCTTCCTGGCTTGGGCTCGCATGGGGAACCTACACGCGTGAGTGCCTTACTCTGTCCCTTACATCTAACTTCTCTTTTCAGATAAGGGCATTTCTAGCCACAGCAAATGTTGGCAAACTGTATATTGTAACAAATATTTCCTGGTTCAGGTATCTTGTGAGGCCAGGGCAGCTAATTTGTAAAGTTTATTTGAATTAGATGTCATGCAGCAAATTGTCTTTGAGCTTCAGTAGATGGTACTCAAAGTTAAAGGGTGTAGCACCCAAGAAAGTCGGATACCTCAGATGTGTTGAGCAGGCCTATTTTAGGCTGCTCCACTACATCTCAGTGAGTTTTCCTTGCCAATAAGATCTATGAAATTCTAAATTTACTTGTCACCTGATTGATTCATGCAATCCTTGTCATAGGATTGGATGGCCTGCAGGTGATAGGTTAGGTCTACCTATAAAATTTTCCATCCTATTGCATAGATTCTCTTTGTGATGATTTTCATATGTAAGTTGATTTTCTATCAGAGTTATTAGACCTTGGAAAAACGTTGGTGCTTCAATGTTTTGCGAAGCTAAACTGATTCGTCTCCATGCTTTTTTAGCTGCCTATTATCCTTTGCCATTGCGTCTTGCCTTTTTTGTGTCGAGGTAAGAAAGACCAGGAGGGAGGTTTTATCTTCACAAGGATTTATTAGCTTAGCACAATCCTGCATTTTTCTAAATAGACTTTGTATTTCTTAAAGATGAAAGTGAAATCATCCTTATCTGCACTCTTACTTGTTCATATAGTGGATGTGACTGAATGCATCTCTATTTGCATTACATTTCTCTTGGGATCTATGCTTCAAATTTTTCTGTGGATTGCTCTCTGTATCATATTGTGTTTCATTTTCGTATATTTACACTCCAAAGCTATATTTCCGCTGCAGATGGGGTGGGCCTTTATCTCAAAACTGGTTAAATATTCAGTTAGCATTGCAGAAACGGATATTATCTCGGATGCAGGAGTTGGGCATGACCCCAGGTATGACATTATTTTTGGTTTCAAAGGAACCTTTCAACTATTTTGTCTTTCAAAGGAACCTTTCAACTATTTTGTCTTTCTACTTTATGATCGATTTCTGATTGGCAGACAATGGCTTCTCATAGCCTGGTGTTCCAATTAAGCTAAAGGTGTTTCTGTTCTTTACTTCTTCAATACACAATATGGTTACTTATATTAATTTGCTTGTCTTTTTTCCCCCTCTTGTGTCTGCTAGTGCTTCCATCATTCTCTGGAAATGTTCCAGCTGCATTAAAAAAGATATTCCCGTCTGCAAATATCACGAGGCTTGGGGACTGGTATGTCAATCTGAAGTGTGTGGTATCACTAACTTAAATTCCAGTTTATTGTATCTCTTAAATGTTTCTGTTCCTTTCCTTCCTCCGATTGTATTTATTAGAAGTGCTAATATACTGTGTCGCACATGATTTGGCATAGTTGGGTAATATTCTCCACTTACACTGAATTCATGTGAGGCACTGTATGCCACCATAGCATGTGAGATGAGGTGTTGATCCCATTTTATGCCTTTATTGCCTGCTTCCTTTTGATTTTGAGAAGGCATAGGAAACATCACTTTTATTGCTACTCTCAGCTGAATATTTCTCATTCTTTAACATTTTCGCTGAGCCTCTTTATAGTTTGAGATGGAATCTGACAGTGCACTTTTTTTTTTTTGGACAAAGGTAACAATTCCTGTATCTATTATGAACCAAAACAGTGTATAGGTTGCACTGAAACCATATTTACAAGAAGTATTCTATGATCTACTGTCCTGTGACTATGAAACTGACATTGCACATTGAGACATCTTTTCCTTCCCTCCTATTTTAGACAAATAACTGTTCTCGTCAGAAAAAATAGAGGACGTCAAATAGGAACAACTCTTTTTATGTTTTTTGAGAATGGTAACAAGTAATAGGAACAAATCTTTGGGCAGATAGAACACTACTCTTAACTTTCTTTTAAAGGGTGGAACAATATTAAGAATGAAGTGATGTTTTATTATTGAAAGCTACAGTATATAAAGGGCTGTACCTAACTGATATATACAACCTCTATACCTGATAATTGTTGGAAATAAAATATACAATTTAAAAGAACTAAACTGATGGAAGTGATTGAGATAAAACCTAAGTGTAGAAACAGAATAACAACTGAAGCTAAAATGTAAGAAAATAAAACAACTGAAGCTAAATTGTAGGAAAATATCTTCACTTGTTATTATCTGTTCGGATATAAATGACCACATTTCCATCTTGCTGGTCCTTTTCATAACATTGTCTTCTCTTGTTTTTGTTTTGAGAATTTGCAAATATTTCACAATCTCTTTCTTCCCCGTCGCTTCACTCTCCATGCAAAGTTAGAGAACTTCTATTCAACATGTTTCTTACCGAAGTTTGATTTCTATGATGTACGCTAGATGATAAGCTCATGACAACTAGTGAGATGTGCCCTTTAGTTTATTTCTTCTGCCCTCAAAATTTATGACCAACTTCTCTTTATAATCTAAAACTAGTGGTTTCCAATTTTAAATTCGTATAGAGCAATCTATGAATTCCGATAAACCTTTTTTGCATGTGTGTTGAAGAGGTAGGAGTATTTCAAGGACTCACTTTTTGTTCAGGTGATAATGAACCTTCTGTTTCTGAAAGTAAAAATCCTATCCCTGGTAATTTTGATTTTTATATGTTTCTGAAGTGCTCCCTAAAAAGTACATCTAACTTGGCTGAAAAACATTTATTGTCAGATACTGGGAAGATTTGCTCTTTTAACTTGATGGAGTTTATACTTTTCTTAGGAACACTGTTAATGGTGACTCTCGATGGTGTTGTACTTTTCTCCTTGCTCCTTCCGATCCCTTATTTATCGAAATTGGAGAGACATTTATCCGGAAACAGATTGAGGGTGAGCTATACTTCTGCTTTCAGTTGAAATGATTTCAGGATTCTCCTGTAAGGAACAAAACATTGACAAAAGTTGTTTGGTCTCGAAAAATGTAAAAGGATTCTAGACTTTTGTGAAACTTCCTAACCTCTTATATCCTTGTTCTGTTGCTTTATCCTTTTCCATTTTGAACATAAAATATTGAGGAGCCAAAGTTTTTTAACACATTACGCTTATCTGTTTCCAATTCTATGTTAAATGAACTAATGGAAAGGAAAAGAATATACAAGAAATTACATGCCACTACACTTCACTGGGAAAACCAACAAGATCCCCACAACTCTATACCTCTAAAATTTTGTCCATAAGTCAAATGCCAGTACAAAGAGATGAACCCGCACCAACTTGGGGAAATTTCTGTGTGTCCACATTGTCACAAACAACTTTTCCAACTTAGAATATCCTGATAAATCTGCACAAATTCGAGAGAACGATAGCGATATTTATTGACATACTTTTGCCTGCCTTGTACATTTAGAACACAGAAATATGATGAAGCTTAGGGAAAAGCAAAATTCACATACGTGATAAGGACATGACTAAACATTTCCTAGAAAAGAGAGAAATGACAAGCACTTGAATCAGCACCTTTCTAGCAAGATGAACTTGTTTTACCCTGACTACATATCTTTTGGGACCTCCCCAGGGAAATTAGGACCCTATAATTTATGTTGGATCCATGCTATGTTACTTCTGGAATTGTATTCTGTCAGTCTGTTATAATTTTTTATGGGAGCATGGGTTTGTTCCTATTGAGGATTTTTATATTTGGTATTTACGGGTTTACTGGAATCTACTAGTCGTATAACATCAATCCAGTTTTCAGCAATTTCCCCATCTGTGCACTCACTCCAAAATTGCGCAATGGCATACTTTGTATTTGTTCCTTCAAAATCACAAGTTATCATGATTTATCATGCCTTAATGAAAGTTTGTATGAGATGTGTTTCTGTCTTCTTTTTCTATTTGCTTCTTTAAGTGCAATTATTTCCTTTCTATCCTTGAACAACCATTTTCGGAGCAGCAAATCTAATATGAACATTATTGTATGGTTTTGATAATTTCGCGCTTAAGTTAAATTTGATAACATGGTAGGGAGGGGAAAGCACATAAAGTGCTTGACGCATTTTCTATTCTGACAGATACCTCTTAAAAGAGAAAAAGCATCTTGGCATAAATATCAGAAAGCCGATGAGGGTGGTGGTCCTGCCGATAATCGATATACCATTAGATTTCTGTGATCATTGATGACGTCAATTGAGCTCAAAATATTTGAATATTGCTGTTTTTGTTGATAGTATGTGCTAGAGGTTGCTAGTGTTTTGCTAACTGGTGGTGTCTGTAAGTCCTATGACTTGACTCCCCAAAAGAAGAGAAGGTAGACTACTATCTGCTCCATTTGGGCCTCCTTCCACAAGAAAAAGAATATCGGTGATTTAATTTCAGCCGCCCCCCCTCAAACAGTGCCTATATTTTAGTGCACCTGCAGTATAAGGTGCTTTAACGGATCAAAACTGCCTGTTTGACCTCAATTGCTGCTGAGGAAGAAGGCAAAACACATATGTAGTAGATCTAGCTTTATTGTGATGCTCATATTTATGGGGAATTTGGGGTGATGCAAATTCCCAATTATAGTGATATAGCCATATTGCTGATTATAGATCATGAATTATTGTTTATGTTGTTTGTTTGGCAAGTCGATGGAGGGTCAACTTCCTGGCCTTTTCTTTGATAAAAATAGAGTCAGTGTTTTTGCAGCCTATAATTGGACATGCTGTCATTTGATCTCAACTGACTCTTTTGATTCATGTTTTGTATGTTCACTGCAGAATACGGAGACATCACTGATATCTACAACTGGTAGTGCATCATTCCACTAAACTACTTCATTTGGCCTAATTAAGTGCATTGAATCCACAAGCAGTTTTCAAGTTTTTTCACTTTGATCTACTCTATTAAAAAAGTTCCTTTTTTCACTTTGATCTGGTTTATTATTCGTGTTTTAGAGCATCTTACTTTTTTCTAAGCCTGAAAAAGTTGATTTTGTTGCTCGTATCTTTGTATGTTGACTGCTCTGCGTAACAGTGATTCTGTTGATTGAACTGAAATTGAGTTAATGACATTAGGAAGAGATATGGGGCTATAAAGATTTATAACTTATAACTTAAAGCTAATTATGAAAGAGATTCATAACTTAAAGACAGTGATCCTACTTGTTTGTTATGCCCTTAAATGTACAATCATCATCTTTTGCTTCCTGTAAGTACTAGTCATAATATTCTCTTTTTTGTTGAAGTATCTCTCTCCTAGATGATCCCTGTAAGAATGGAGTGTCAGAACACTTTTTGATCAGAACATTTAAAGAATGAAACTTGTAAGTTGTAACAGGGTCTTGCAAAATAAGTCAAGAACTTCTTGGTCTTGACATTAACTGCACAGCTTAGGGATCTTATCTGCCTGTTTTAGGGCATCAAGTTTAGAATTCTTTTAACTTCCACTCAAGGCTTATTCTTAGTGCCCAAAACAGGAAATTAAAAGTTCCATTTTAATTTCTAGTTCATGATTCATAATCTGATCAGTTACACGTTTACACAGTGATACTTTCAACGAGAACACTCCACCTACTGATGATCCAACATATATTTCATCTCTCGGATCTGCTGTTTACGAAGCAATGTCAAAAGCAAATAACAATGCAGTGTGGTTGATGCAAGTATATTTCTCACTCTTACCACTAATACTCTTACTTAGCTACTGATTTATTTGATGATAGCATTATTTGAGCTCCATTGTGCTCTGTTGTAAATTTTGACATCTTAAAACAAGTTATACAGAAAAACTATTAAGAAATGTGAGCTCAATTCCTCTGTTTTATTTTTATAAGAAGAGAATTATGGTAAAAGGTAGATAAACAGCCTGGCCATTACTCTGTCAAAAAGAAGAAAAAAGTGGACTTAAAGAAAGGGGGATGTAAGGTGCGTAGAGCGGTAAGATATGCCAATTGGCTACCAATGGGTGAGATCAATCAGTTGCGAAAAAATGTATTATACGCTTGAGTTTCTTAAACTAAACTTTACATTGATTCAAACAGATAGGGAAAAGACGTTTAAGTTGTCAAATAAAAGAACCCCAATTAAACTACTTGTCTGGATAGAAAAAACCCTAGTCGATGGAATCCACTTTCTGTTTTTCCAAATGGTCCTTGAATATATCTTAACAAGAAGATGGAAAACCTCTGAAGCCACAGATGTGCATCAAATTAAAGATTACTACACCTTACGGGAATATCACCCTTATCTTTTAGCATCTAGGGAAATAGCTGGGCTGGCACCTTTCACTATATTTCATCATTTTTTTTCACTGGCAATCTACATATTCTATGAGCTATTCATGCAATTGAATGACTTAGATAGGAGATCGGAGATCTTACTTGTAGATGTGATTAAAAGTTTGGCTTCTGGAGTTTGGGATTGGCAAAATTCCTTATTGATAAAGTACTAGAGAGAAGAAAAGAAGATATTTTCAGAATGAATTGCTTGGTTATTCCCTCAAGGCATTTGAATTACATTGCGTTTACTAAAACTTAAAGGCAAGTTTTACAGAATGGTAGTCAGATCGTCTCTGCTATATGGGGTGGAGTGCTAACCAATTAAAAATTCACATGTTTAGAAGATGCAGGTTGTGGAGATGAAGATGTTGAGATAGATGTGTGGACATACCAGGAGTGATAAGTTTAGGAATGAGCCCATCCCGGAGAAGTTAGAGGTGGCCCTTGTGGCTGACAAGGGAAGCGAGACTGCGATGGTTTGGACATGTGCAGAGAAGAAGTACCGATGCTCCTGTTAGGAGGTGCGAGAGGTTGAATTTAGGGGTTACACGGAGGGGTAGAGGTAGACCGAAGAAGTATTGAGGGGAGGTGATCAAACAAGATATGGTGATACTTCATCTCACCGAGGACATGACCTTAGATAGAAAGGAGTGGAGGTCGCGTATTAGGATAGAAGGCTAATAGGCTAGTCGGAGTAGGTCGATGTATGACCTTGTGATAGTAGGTTAGTAGGAGTAGTCGTGTCCCTATATCCTATGTTGTCATTATTCGTTTTATATTTGTTTACTTTTATCGTATTTACATACTATCATTTGTTTTTCATTATTAGTCGTTTTTCTTTTTTCCTTTTTGTTCCCTTTTTTTCCATATCTAGTACCTTCTGCTTATGGGGCTCGATTGTTAGACGAGGGTTTTCCGGAAACAACCTCTCTATCTCTATGAGGTAGTGGTAAGGTCTGCATACATTTTACCCTCCCCAGATCCCACTTGTGGGATTTCACTGGGCATGTTGTTGTATACATCAAATGATAGGAAATTGTTAGCCACCTGAGCTGATGATAGATGGTCTTTTAGCCAGCTGTGCATACTTTTGCAATATGCATCTTCATGGTGCTTTAGTTATCATCAGAGTACACCTTTTCTCAAAAAATAATTATAGGGATTTGGGAGTATTTGCATATATACAAGGTATGGATTTCTGCAGGTTTTACCTGTTTATAATGTTCCCCCTCAAGTTGTAGTGTACATAACTACATATCATATATTACTAGTTTGACACAAGTATAATCAATTCTACACTTCAGAATGTTTTTTTAAAATTATTTTCTAATTGATCATTTGAGTTGACAAAAATAGTAGCAATGCATCTCAACTCAATTGATTGTAAAATGAAGTGGCACCTATTTCTACATGCTTTCATGAAACACATGATTTGAAGTAGTGTGTTGTGTGACGTGATTGTCAGAGATAAGATTCATTGTTTGATGTCCTTCCCACCACAACTCTTGAAAAGATTGTTTTAGCAATATAAGTCTTCATGTATCTAAAGCATTGCTCAATACTTAAAGAAAAATATGTTTTTACACCCTTACTGGTCTCCTAAATTCCTCAGATACAGGAATCCTAGATCATTTCCATATATTCAAGGTATTGATCCTTGTCATATTCATAGATTATTTACACGACCCCTTGATTTGGAGCATACATGTCATTTGCTCCCAGTTTGCCACAAAATAAAATTAATCCTGCAGCATGAGTGGTTTTATAAGAATGTTTGCTAGCTAATCATTTGACTTGACAAAACTCGTTGTAGTGCTTTGTTGTTCTGAAGCGTCAACAACGAAGAGCTGGCACATGTGATGTACATACACATCTTCCTGGAAACCGAAGGCTATACTTCCTATATGTGTAGGAGGTGATGTTTAGCGATGGGCTAGAAGTGGAAAATGGGTCACATCTACCCTTCTTTGCAAACCTTCCGACTCTCTTTGAATTGGGGTGCATCTACCCTTCTTTGCCAACTTTTCCTATTCTGATTTAGATTTCTTAAAATTGGAAAATGGGTTCAAAGAAGGGAATAACAGCAACACCTTGACTTTATATGTAAAAGTGAGAAGAGAAGAAAGCATTTTGAGAGTGAATTGTTTGATTTTTTCCTCAAACCATTGGTTTTTAATTAGTATTTACACGTAATCTAGAAAGGAAAAATGTCTATGTGCTCTAAAAATCTCCAAATTATATAGTTATAGGGATTTAAGATACTTCAATCTTTACAAGGTGTGAATCCTTGCTACTTAGACTAATTGGAGACTGTACCTCTTTTTAATGGTTTATTTCATGAAATTTTTCTCTGGTAATTTCTGGGATTAAGTTCCATTGACTGTATTTACCTTGTCAAGTTCAAAAGTGCCATTGACTGCTGGGACTGAATTCTCAATCAAGTTAGTACTGAGACGCGATCATTTTTACAGAAATTTTGTTTCTCATACTTCTAAGATTTTAGCTTCAATTGTCCCGAGTTTAAGGTTGATCTAGTGAGCTCATTGGTTCTGTGTGTTATTACTTCAACAATATATCATTATGCATGTGAATCTGGGATCTCAGTGGCTTAGAGTGAAAGTTGAATCAGTAACAGGATCTTTCTTTCATCGTTTTCTAACAACCCACAGATGAATTCGTATGTCATTAGGGTTGGATCTTGTGGTGAATGAGAGTTCATTTGTCATTGAATCCATTTACCTGGTATTGGTATTTGTTTAAAAGATTTGCCTTGAGACAACATTTTCTTCTGATTGTCCTCTTTGCTCTTGTCTACATTAAAAGTTACTTTTGTGTTTCTAGATTGCTGCATGAAGTCATGACAAACTTCTATTTGATTGACAAAATGCAGGGCTGGCTATTTTATTCCGACTCCAAATACTGGAAGCCACCACAGATGGAGGTACAATTCTGTAGAGAAAGTAATCTTATTTCCTTATATGACATAATCAGACCGCCATGTCATTTTGTACTTAAGAATATTCATTTATTGCTTCATAATTTATTATGTGTTGTCTTACACTATATTTAGAATGTTAGAACTATTAAATTCTTAAAGTGTTTTTTTTATCGGTAAAATGCTTATATATTATCCCACATTTGACAAATATCATATGTATTGAATTTGACACTTGTTAATAAGTTTGTCTTGGATTCAGATTAACCAGTCATCAATGCATCTTTTCTCTTCTCTTATTTTCTCATGTAATATCAGTCTCAGTGGTTTTGGTTGAGAACCAAGTAGCTTCTGGTCTTGTGCTTACTGATGGGGTAGCAATCTTATATTGTCTGCAGGGGCAACATTTATGTTTGTTTTCATAATTTAATAATACTCTCTTCATAGTTTATCTATTCTTATTTGTTTCTGGCAATTGTTCCGGAGGCACTACTCCTTATTTCTGGTGAACACTCTATTCACCGTCCGTATTTGTGGTGATTATTTTGGGGGGCACCATATCTATTTTCTGCGACTGTTTTAGTGGCACTGTGCCTCTACAATGGTAATTGTTCTGTGGGTACCCTATGGTTGTTTCAGCGTCCCTTCACCGCTTTCTGGTGATCACCAGTATTTTAGGTGACCATTCTGGTGGGCACCACACTCATTTGTTTGGTTGTCATTGAGGTCTACACCGCCTTTTGCGCTTACTACTCTGGCCACTTTCCTATGTACTTTTACTTCGAGTGTCGACGATCAAATTTTTTTTTTTTCTGGAACTGGTTACATGTATTCTTCATCATTAAGGGTATGCTGGCCACCTCCAAAAGTGTGCTTACATAGATAGCTTAATTACAAAAAGCCTTGGAAATCCACTATCTGTTTTTCATTTACTATACATTGCTCTTTACACCAAAAAACATAAAGTAGAGATGCATTTCCCTTTGATCTTTTGAATGGAGTTTGATCTTCCTTCGAAAATTCTGTCATTCCTTTCCTTCCATATGGTCCACCACATGCAAACCGGGACAGTTTTCCACCATCTCTTCTGGCTTTTGCTTCCTCCCTTTCTAATCCAGCACCTCAATAGATTAGCAGTGTGCTCTGTCATTGTCCAGCTTTTCCCAGCCAAGGTAATGACTAGGGACCAGACTTGGGAAGTTACCTTGCAGTGGAGGAAGAGGTGGCTGCTTGTTTCATTGGCTTACAAAGAAGGCATATGGAAGCTAAATGATATTCCCTTTTCTGTAATGCCTCATGGGTGAGACAAGCCTTCCTTACTACTAGCCAGGAGAAGCATTTAACCTTAGTAAGTGCCATGCTTCTCCAAGTAGCTTTCCAAGGTCCTCTGTCTCGTCCTGTCATCTCTAGAAGTCCTCTCTTGTAGACTCTGTTAACTGAGAATTTTCCATCAGTGTTGTGACTCCACTTGATGATATCAGGCTCATTGGTAGTCCCTGTGAAGGTTCCTATCCTGCCAAGTAGAGCAGCCACTCTTTCAACCTCCCAATCATTCAGAAACCTTCTGAAAATTAGGTTCCATCCCTGAGCTGTCCAGATGTTCTCTATTGTGCTATTCTGATTGGTCCTGACGTTGAAAAGGCTAGGGAAAGCTTCTTGCAGAGTCCCCTGACCATCCCAGAAGAAATTTTTTTACCATAACTTTTATGGCGCCTTTCTTGCAAAGTTTTCGATAGTTATCCTGGCATACTATTATGTGATTATTTTACTTTTCTATGTTAACAAAATAAGTTAATTCAAGTTGATCTTCTCACATTTCAGTTTGAGGGTACATGTTCGAGTTTAGATATTAAGTTAGAATGTTAGATTACGTTTTTAAGCTGCACAGTGTCCCACATAGGACAGCGTTTGACATCTACAAATATAGGTGCCTTGGTTTCGCCAAGCTATGATCTTATCAATATATTTCTTCTCTTTTTTTTCACAACTTACAACACAGAGATGTGTTTCTAAATGTCTCATGCTATTTCACAGCCCAAATTCCCTTTTTTGCTTCTAATTCTGCCTCTGCTTATATACGTATATTCACTTAAAAACTGAGTGAGATGAATCAGGAGAAAATTAGAAAAAAAGAATCTCTAATTTGAAGTACATGCGAGTGTGTGGTTCTTACATTGCTTTATCTCTGCTCCGGTTATGTTATAGTATCACTTATCAAAGAAATATAATTTGATTGTGTCATGATCTTGATGATTTTCATTACAAATATAGATACCACAGGGTGATTTTGTGTAGAGTGATACAATGTAATTGAACAGTACTAAATGACACATTTTGAACATATAAAAAGGACTGTCAGGTTTTGCTGTCATTTATGTGGTGATTACTTGCATCTTCTGGAAAAAAAATTATTGCTCATGTTACTTATGTGACTGGAAGTCACTTATTTTTTTAATGCTACAAAATTCTCAATTTAGATGACAATATGATCTCCTTATTCTTTCCACATTTGTAAAGTCAATCATTTAGCAGCAAAAAGGACAATGAAAAGTTGCACCGTTGAAAGAACATATTTTCTCCATCAGACTTTTATAATTCGCATAGATGGTTGTTCTTACTTAATTTGAACCTTCCAAACAGGCACTTTTACATTCTGTTCCGCCTGGGAAGATGATAGTTCTTGATCTATTTGCTGATGTTAAACCTATATGGAAATCATCCTCTCAATTCTATGGCACTCCTTATATCTGGTAATCAGTGGGTTCTATGTAGAAACAACTCTGTATAATTTAGTTTCTGATTATATTATTTCACCTATTATTGAAGCTTGACTAGCAATCAATTCTTTTTCTAATGTTACTGTAACAAAACATAAAGGTGTATGCTGCACAACTTTGGAGGCAACATCGAAATGTATGGAGTGTTAGATGCAGTGGCTTCTGGTCCTATTGATGCCCGCACAAGTGAGAACTCAACAATGGTAAAATCTCTTATCATTTCTTAAAAATTATTTTGTTCTTTGTTTTCTTTCTAAAGGTATTACTCAGAATTTTAAACTTTTTATGATTCTGTATCTTCTTGCACCAGTTGCACTACTATGATTTACTTGAGCTTTTAATCCATTTCCTTGAATTTATCAAATGTCCGTTACTATTTTCTTTGCTTGCTGGATCCTCTTTGTCAGGTTGGTGTCGGAATGTGCATGGAAGGAATAGAACAGAATCCAGTTGTCTATGAGCTGATGCCCGAAATGGCATTTAGGGGGGCTTATTTTCAACTTCAGGTAACAACCTTGTGTCAATAAGAAATCATGAGGATTCATGGTAATTATCACCACAGAAATATTTTTGCCCATTTTACTGTAAGGGCCTTTTCAATTCAATCTTTCTTTCTATTTTAACTATATGCTTTCTAAGCTTGTTATACAACAAATTTGTTGCATAAGGCTATACTTTTGACTTTAGAATACCAAACTGTAAAATCTACAGAAGTGATTTAACTTTCAGCCAAGAACTCTTTGTTTCTTGGTTTTGCTGTATTCTTCTGCTTTTGTCAATTTCTCCTGTTATCTTTTGAAATTTTACTTTAAAATAACTCGAACCTTGTGAAAATATGTTGATTTAGATCAAAGGTGATTTTTAATCTTGAACTATATGCTAGACACAAAAGCGGTAAGGTGCCTTGAGGATGAGGTTTGAACTGATTGGCCTCTATTGTGTTCATATTGGTTTTCTATCAAAAAGCTCATGTTTATGCACTTCTTTTACCTATGCGAATGCAGGAATGAGAATTACTGAGCTTAATTATCTTTGATGACTTCTACTGACCTTTGGACATATTTCAACAAATCTCTTTCTCTATATAAAGCTGTTATCGGTGCATGTTGAAGGGTGTAATATAATTCAGTTGTTGTTTGCTGTTTTACTGAAAACTAATTTATGCTACTGCAATTTCCTTGATACTTGCTGGGCTCAATATCAATCAATCTTTTAGGCTAGTTCTATAAGAAACCAAATGCCTCCAAATGTTGTTTAATCTGACAAGGATGTGCAGTTTTATCATCTATTATTGAGTACACTATCAATATACCATTTACTTGTGTCATATTATTATGCTGTCTAAATGTGGAAAGGCATAGAAAACATTAAGACAGTTATGTCTGTGCTTATCCTTGTGCTGAATAATGTGTATTGAGTGAGTGTTGACATCTCTTATTTCAATTTTTTTCCAATATGGTAAACCCTACCCTGAATTTTAATGTCACCATTTTGTTTCTCAATTTTTTTTTCTAATGTAGTAAATCCTACCTCCCAAAGTCCCAAACCCCCTACCCAAGAGTCAACAATGGCCCTTTCCTGACGCCCTCAAGGGTCGTTATAATAATTTAAAAAAAACAGTGGCCCTTTCACTGTGTTCCCTTGGTGACTCGAACTCCCAAACTCTCTTGGGTGGGAGTGAGTGATCTTGCCAATGAAGCTACCGATTTGTCTTCTTTTCTCCTTGATAAGGTTAAAAACAATTTATACTAGTGTTTTTAAAAAGCCAAGCAGGTACAGTATCTGTGCAGAACTTCTCAAGAATGTCTACTGCAGTGGATTTATCTTTGAAACTTGTATTCACTGGCATCACCTGTGTTTAAATCTCCTTAAACCCAAAATTTGTTCTAAGTGCCAATCCTCACATCAGATTTTATTTGTTTCGCTGCATAGGGATGGTTGAAATCCTATTCTCGTAGACGTTATGGTAAAGTGAATGATCAAATTGAAGCTGCTTGGGAGATCCTTTATCATACAATCTACAACTGCACTGATGGAATAGCTGTAAGTTCTTCATAATTGTCTGTGCTTGAACATTTAATTCTACATCTTGTGATACTAAGGAGAATGAATTGATAATCATTTCTTCTATATCAGGATATGTAATATTCTGGAGCTTCTGATGTATTATATCATATATGCTAGATTAGTGCTGTTAGGGAGTCATCGGTCTAAGATAGTATGTGTATTTAGGTTGAACTGATAACTAGGCAATATGTTTCTAGCTAAAACTATGACGCATTAGCTGCTCATTGTATCTATCAGAATCTTATTAGTGAAAGCTATTTGAACGTCGAGAGCTAATTTCTTTCTTCAACTGAAAATGCATATCCTGTACATTGGAAATCCTTCACAAATTTCTTTGCTTGTATGTATGCTTACTTTGAGAGACATCAAGATTTCGGGTGTTGTAGGCTTATTAAGGTTGAGGAGGTGAAGCATTTGCTATTAGTAGGATGAGCAGGGGAAAAGCGATAAGACCCGATGAAATCTCGGTGGAGTTCTAGAAGAGCACGGATAGAGCAGGTTAGGAGTGATTGACTAGCTTGTTCAATGTTATTTTTAAGACGGCTAAGATGCCTGGAGAATGGAGGTGGAGTACAATGGTTCTGTTGTACAAGAGCAAGGGTGATATACAGAATTGCAACAACTACAGGGGGATTAAGTTCTTAAGCCACACCATGAAAGTTTAGCAGAGAGTGGTGGAGATGAGAATTAGAAGGGTTGTGTCTATTTCTAAGAATCAATTTGGATTCATGTCAGGGTGATCGACCACATAAGCCATCCATCTTGTGAGAAGACTGGTGGAAAATATCGAAAAAGCAAGAGGGATTTACATATGGTATTCATTGATCTTGAGAAGGCTTACGATAAAGTCCCAAGAGAAGTATTGTGGCAATGTCGGGAGGCAAGAGGTATATTGGTGGCCTACATTAGGGCAATACAGGATATGTACGAAGGAGCTAAAACGCCGGTAAGAACGAGGGGCGGGGACTAAGAGTACTTTCTTGTGGAGATGGTATTACACCAGGGATCAACTTTTAGTCCATTTTTGTTTGCCTTAGTGATGAATGTTTCAACGCGAGACATTCAACATGAGGTGTCGTGGTGTATGTTTTTTGCGGATGACATAGTACTGATTGATGAGACGAGCAATGAATTTAATGCTAAGTTAGAGGTGTGGAGACAAACTTTGGAGGCGAAGGATTCAGGTTGAGTCGGACCAAGACAGAATATGTGGAGTGCAAATTCAATGAGACGATGTATGAGGTTGGCATGGAAGTGAGGTTTGACACACAATGCACCCAAGAGAGATAGAGTCAAGTATCTTGGGTCTATAATTTAGGAGAGTGGGGACATCGACGATGATTTGGCACACCGCATTGGTGTGGCTTGGATGAAGTGGAGGCTTGTCTCAGGAGTCGTGTGATAAAAAGGTACATGATATGACACGACTTCAAGTTATCGAGGATATGAACCTCGATAGGAGGGTGTGGAGGACATGTATTAGGATAGAAGAGTAGAAGGGAGTGTAGTCGTCTTGCTTAGGGTGTTGGTATTAGCGATGATACTAGTTTTAGTATTGTAGTTTTATCATTGTTTATTATTGTTTTTGTTTTATTAATTTACCCTAGTATGTTGTTTATAGTGTTTCTATTATCACATGAATTTTTTTTATTGTTTTGGCTCCTCTTTGGTAGACTTTTGCATTGTTCTCTCGTTATTTGCTATATTCTCTTCATTGTCTCCTTCGTCTTTATATCGGGATTTGTTGCACATGAGCTGAGGGTCTTTCGGAATCAGCCTCTCTACCTCCACGAGGTAGTGGTAAGGTTTGCGTACATTCTACCTTCCCCAGACCTCACTTGTGGGATTTTACTAGGTATGTTAGTTTAGTTTAGTATGCATGCTTGCTTATCTAAGCATGTTCAGTTATCGTAATCTATTCAGGATAAACGAGGAGAGAAATCCTATATTAAAGTCATGATCTGATAGAAAATTCTTCGAAGCTCTAAATGTTTACATCCCAGTTTTCATTTTTTGTCACTGGCATTTGTTTCTTTCCCTCACCCTGGCCACTTCCTTGTGCAATGTTGTAGTTTCACAACACAGACTACATTGTGAAATTCCCTGACTGGGACCCCTCAGGGAAGACGGGAACTGATATTTCCAGTCAGAATGGGATGCAGAAACTTGCAGGGTTCCAGTGGAATAGACGGTTCCTTTTCTTTGAAAAAAGCTCCAGTCTACCAAAGCCTCACCTATGGTATTCTACAGAGGATGTCATCAAGGCATTAAAGCTATTCCTTGATGCAGGAAAAGAACTTTCTGGAAGCCTCACGTATAGGTAAAGGTTGTTTCTGACTTTCACAAGTGATGAAAAATGACCTTTGCTTCCTTCTTTTGCAGGCACATAAAGTATATCCAACTATTCGCTCTAACTCTTAAAAAGGGGTAAAACGAACTAAAATTTCTAAGAAAATCTTTCCATCTATATCAATAAAGTTAATCCAAATTTGTCAGTTAGGAAGCCTAAAGAATTGCATTAGTGTTTATTCTGCATAAAAGACTCAACTATTGGATAAGTATAATCCAGATTAGACATGTTATATTCTTAGAAACAAAGAGAAAACAAAGTTGCCCTACTTTTCCTTTTTAAGTCCATTTAAAGGAGAATGATTCTTTCCTTTTTTTTAGCAACTCTTTAATTTCAACTTTCTACATGACATGTTTAAGACCGCAAAATTAAAGAGCATTTTAGTACATTTGACATATCATTAATTTAAGTCCAAAAGATGCAAATGTCTTCTTTACTTTCTTAAACTCTGTGCAAAGTCAAAATAAGCCAAATAAACTAAAACTCAGGGAGTAGTTCTTTTGTTCCCTCAATCTGTCAGGGTACTGTCAAATGAATAAAAAAGCCACGTATATAATTAGCAATTTCAAAAGCCTCAGAGCACCCTATAAAACCTAGTGTTGTACAGCAGTGATATTGGGGTTCAGGAGAACTGCAAATCTGAGTAGCTACTCCTGAGCAAGAAGCCGTTACTCATATAAGCGGCTTCTATACCTTTCATGGCAAAGCAGCTCACTAGATGTCCCTGATCTTATACAGAACTCCATAATGCATGAAGGATATTCATTTTTGGGCTCAACTGATGGCTTCAAGCCTTCAACAGAACTTTCACAGGCAAGCGGCCTGAAGTTCTGCATCTACAGGCTTTACCTTTTGCCAATATGAGCTTCACCTCGTCCATTTTCCTTCTCCAATGCACTTAACATGAACCAACAAGTCTAAAAACAAGTCTCTGTTTTTCAAAAGAAAGCGTCTGATCGGTTTAGTGGTTTTCTGTTAACAGTTATCTCGTAATTTAGCAACTTCATTTTTATGATAAGAATTTTCAAATCGACCTGTTACTTGGATAATTTCTTCATTGTTTTTCCATTCCCTTTAAGAATGAAAAAATATTTTTAGCTAAAAGCCAGCAATTGGTTAAGCGACTTTTATGAGGAGCTGCTTTTCCAAATGATCCTGTATGTTAGTAATTATTTTTTATAAAGATATGCTGTAATAATTTCAAAAACAGTTCTGTTCTAAGGGAAAAAAAATCAAATTGCTTATAAAGAAAGCTTTATTTCTACTTCTGAATCTATTTTCCTTCAAGTATAATAAAACCCTAACTTTTACCTTAATAGTTGTGTCTAAGCTTGTGACCTCTAAATTGGAAGAAAGAGAGTGCACCCCAACAGTGTCAATGACGTGGGTTGGCAACCATGAGGTTTGAAGTTTAAATCCTAGCAAAGGCAAAAAAAGAAAAAAAAATACTAGTAGGAGATTCTTCCTATCTGTTCACTTGTTGGATAAAATTGCCTAGTACTTTGGGCGGTGGGAGATAGTAGATACCCCGTGGAATTAGTCAAGGTGTAAGCCGGATTGCTTGGACGCCACAATTATAAAATTACTGGAAGGAGGGGAGTATAATATCTAAATAAAAAAGTAGTGATGATGTACTGTTTTCATTAACTTTATAATATTCTTGAAGAAACCTAAGTAGAAAGTTTAGGATGTTTATATTTACTATTTCAGATTGTGGGTAGTACAAGTCAAGATCAAATTCCAAAAACCTTCTTTTCGAAACCATTTGATGTATTCATGGATTCGCATTGTCTTTCATGTACATGGCATGCACTTTCTGATAAATAGGCACTGCTCACTTTGTTTCATTTTTCATGAAGGTTGTTGAGCCCCACATCGGATGTGGCAAGGGAAATTGAACTCTTTATATAGTCTTGGGAAATCATCACCTCATGAGCTAGTTTTTGGGGTTGAGTTAGACCCAAGGTCTATTTTTTTGTCGAAGGTGTTCGTTAAAATGGAGTTAAAGAAAGAGAGACTTTGTTTATATAACATAAACACAAGATAACAAAAGTACCTTGTTAGCATCTAGAAGTCTTCTATATGCCATGACAATTCCGATGAGAACATGTTATTAATACAAAACGAAAATGTTAAGAATTAAGAATTATCAAATACAGAAAGAGAGTGTCATTAAAATGCGATAGAGAGAGTAGTTATTATAAATAAAAAAAACTTCAAAATACTGTAACAAAAAAGAAAGGCATCATGAGAACCCTCAATAGAATAGAATGACAACATGTAGAACCTTGAACTCTGAAATTGTAGCCATTTTGAATTCACTGGAGGAGATGAATACTCTGAAATTGTAGCTTGAATTCACTGGAGGAGATATGTATTGTTCTTCTCATGTGCACAATGATGCACAATGAAAATGATCATAAATGTGAGAATCACCTCTACTTGGTTATTTGGTTTCAACAGATATGATTTGGTGGATTTAACCAGACAATCACTTTCCAAGCTTGCAAACCAGGTTTACTTGGATGCAATATCTGCTTTCCACCGTGAGGACACTAAAGCATTGAGTCTGCATAGTCAGAAATTCCTTCAACTTATCAAGGACATTGACAAGCTTCTAGCAGCTGATGATAATTTTCTACTTGGAACGTGGCTGGAGAGTGCCAAAAACTTGGCAATGAATTCTGATGAAATGAAGCAGGTGAGAACAGCTAAATAATATCTTATTTCTTCTGCCAATTTGAGTAACTTTTTTTTTTTGGGTAGCAAAGAGAAATATTATATTAGATAACTAATATGCGTCAATACATAGTATGAGCCTGCTTTGGTAGTTTAGGGGAGGGAAAATTCTCTCTCTATATATATTATATTTGGGAAGATCAAGTACAGGAGAAAATTAATAAGTCAAAGTAATCAACGAAATTTAGATAAATATTACTACAATAATATTTTAAGTAGTATATATATATATATGTAAAAATAAATAATTGAGTCGTGCTAGACATTGTCCTAAGAAACTATTTCAGCAGCGTGAAATATTTTCCCAGGATTAAACAAGTCTTCTCTAAATAGTAAGAGGATACATGAATCAACAAAATATAATTACTACAAAATAAGCAAGTCAAAAAGGGGAATTATAATAGTAAGCTAAAATAATAAGAAAATATATTAGGAGAAAGTGTAGTAACTTTCTTTTCGTTTTCAAGAAAATATATTAGGAGAAAATGTAGTAACTTTCTTTTCTTTTTCACTCTTACTCTCACTCTCTTGTTCTTGCTTTCATTATGCCAAGAAGATGGCATATATATACTTGCAAAAATTTGGCATTAAGTGTGGTGCATGACCTAGTTTTTGTCATGCATTTGACTATAAAATTGCCAAGCATTTGCCTTAAAATTACCAAACATTTGGCCTTAAAATTGCCAAGCATTTGGCCTTGCATTTGCCATGCATATGACCTTGTATTTGCCATGTATAGAGTGAATATTTATCATATAATATATGTGTTCAAAAAATATTTTTATGTAGACTTAGTAATAACATATAGAAAATAGTTAAAAAAAATTTAAAATATCCAACAAATTCCCTATATATTTTAAAAATATTTAAAGGATAGTAACAAGACTTGCTTAATTTTGCATGATCAAAATGCTATAGGTTTGGTGTCTTTTGGACTATGAACCAAACTTAGATCGATAAAATTTAACTTACAAATTATTGGTGAAATATAGAATTTCTATGAACAAAAAATTCTTTATTGTAAGTTAGAGATTCTACCAATCACATTTTAATCCTTATATTTTGTTGT
>JBCEWC010004826.1:0-26335 GCA_038996855.1 Solanum aculeatissimum
GGGAATTTAGTAATTTTTTTAAATGGTAAGGAATAATTGTAATTAAGTTTTCAAATATTGTGTATTTCTGTAATTTCCCCTAAAATAAAACAAAAGTCTGAAAGATTAGCAGGCATCACAACCCCGCAGAAGTTTATAATGGGAAAATCGTATTTACAGCCCATTTTGGGAAACTAGTTGGGCTGGAAGCTAGCATGTCCAGCTGATCAAAAGCCCAAATATGTGGGAACTAAAGCCCAAAACCTCACCGAACCAATCTCAATTGTAACTTGAATATGACTTACAATAGTTGTTGAAGGTTGAAGAAATAATTTTCTAGTTAATTATAACTTGATCATTGTAAAAGTCACTTATTAATTAGGGGAAATTACATATATTTACAAAAAAAGCAAAATGTTTACAAAAAAAAAAGCTCATGTTTTATTTACATAAACATTAGCTCAAAATCACCGAAACTATACATGACTATACAATATGGTTTGTCAAAAGTTGTAGAAAGTATACACTTCTATACAATGTATATTACTTATACATTGGATATACACAAAATATATATTATGATACACAAATATACACCGATTATACATGTCTATACAACGAGGGTTATTTCTTTTGTAATTTTTTAAGTTTAGTGTCTATTGACATCCAATTTTTATCCTCCACAATACGAATAAAATATCGAGCTTTTAATTTTAAAAAAACTTTGAATAATTAGCTGTTGAAATGCAAAAATATTTTTTATGATTTTTGAAGTTTAAATCCTTTTATTCTTAATTATGTTTTATCCTCTAATTTCAAATGTCGCGTCTCATTCAATTTTTCACCAAGTTCTCAATGAGAAATTTTGTTATTTTTCAAATAGTTGAATTGATTATTTTAAGTTATTGACATTTTAAAGCTCCTTAATTAATTCGTGTTAATTTCGTCTCGTGATCAATTTAATCAACTTATTCAAATTGATCACATTTAAATGGTCACATTTTCAATTCGAGTGGCTATTTTCTTAATTTAAAATACCAACCCCCTTTGAACTCACTTTCAGCCTAATTCTTGGACTAATTCTTTACCCAAAATCCCTCAATTCAGCCCACAACCTCTCCACTCCAGCCCACCTAATTACTCCCATCAGCCCCAGCCCATCCGAAATTCCCTCCCTCGGTCCAATCCATTCTCCCCTTCAGCCCAAACCCGGCCCACCATCCTTATTTCTTCAGCCTATGCACCCAGACAACACTTCATACATACACTCCCTCACCAACACTCTCCTACGCGACCCCAAAATCTCTCCCCTATCTCCCCTCAACTACCTCACGCTCCTCGTCTCCTTCCCAACGAAGAACAGCAAAACCAATCCCAGATTCCCTCAAACGTCCTCCTCTAACAACCCAGATTCCTCCTTCGTTTCCCCTCAATGATTTCTCCCATACGTGGCTTGTTTTCGTTGTCCCATATACAAGCCCGTTCAAACGAATCCAACACGCGGCGTCATCTCTCCTTTATCCCGCCTCAATCCCTCGAAATCAATGGCTAAGTTTGAAGATTCATTGGATTCCCTCAACGAATTCGGCATCTCTTTAACCTGAATATGAAAATCGAATTCGAATTTCAGTGAAATTCCCTAAATTCTCCCTCTGTTTTCGTTCCCATTTTACCCTGAAATCCGCCTATATATACCCACAACTCTCTCTAAATATGAGGACGAATTCGGCGACTCTCACTGTCACACAACCCTAAATTCATATTTGAAATCACAGACGTTTAGATAGTTGAAGGCAATCAAAACCGTGGCTCCAAGATTCTCGAAGTAAAAGTCTTCCGAGAAGAGTCTCCTTCTGTGGTGAACATCGTCAGCTCGTCGTCCTCAGTCGCTGTTCCGGAATAGGTAACCCTTCAGTCTCATCCTTCTTCATCTTTCTAAAATTACGATTTTTGGCATTCATTTCGCCTTAAATTGAATTTGCTGGTTTGCGGCTCATTGATGCAAAAGTTTGTTCTTGGCTGCAAAAAATGCCTTTTCTCTGAGATTCTCTGAGGTCGCAAAATTTTGCGGCTCATTAATGAGATTCCCATGATCTTCTTCGCTTGTCATAAACTTAAATCTCTATATTAAGTTCCATTCTTGGTTTGGTGTAAAAAGTGCAAATTCTTCTATTTTCTAGGGCGTACCGTGTTTGAGTTTAACATGATGTTAAATGTTGAGGACATTACTTGTTATATTGATTTAATTATGATTATGTTTACTGTTGGGTTCTAAGAAGCACTATGGGTATCTTAGTTGTTTCCAATTTTAGTCTTTATTGTCATTCTTTGCTAGTGTTCTGGACTGTTATGTATTCATTACAATTGGTCAAGTAGGCTTGCTTTGATTGTAATTCCCATTATTTTCCTTTCTTACATGTGACCTTATCCGAGTCCCTTTGGGACTTCATTATTGCATTACCGGTCGACCCTGGATTATTTTGAGCTTCGGAGGATACTTTTACATGGTCGAGAGAGCTGATTTTGTGAATTTTGGAGGGCAACAAGAGGTTGTATACATCAGTATACACTAGTATACATTTCATGTATACAACAACAAAAGTGGGCTAAAAGCCCAAAACGGGGCGGCAGCAGCAGCGTGAAAGGAAAAGGGCCAGGCAGACCCATTTTTGTTTTCTTTTAGAAGGAATAGGACATGGTATTTGAATGGGCCTGCCAAGCCCAATGTCACTCTATTCCCTTTGTTATTCTTTTATTTGTGATTTATTCTATTTATTTGTATTAATATTTTTAACACTAACTCTAATTTAGTATTTGTTTTCTTGTTAATCTAAATAAATTTCCTAAAGTTAGTAATTTATGTTAATCTCATTTTAAGTGGCTTTGTGATGTTTAACATTTAAGTTCCCTTTAAGTCAGTTTCTTTCTTGAAAATATTTAAGAAGTATATTTCTCAACACTTAGCCTTTCTTAAAAGATTTTTGATTTTAGGTCCTTTCAAATATTTTCAAAGTTAGTCAAATTTTCTAATCACCGGTTGACCGTACTTAAGCGGTCACTTTAAATGATTAATTTCTTTTTAAAGTGGAAATTGAACCCCTTACCCGGATCTTTCAAACAATTTTAAAACTTTTCTATTGAGTTTTAAAATCTAATTAACTTTTCTTAATTTTTCCTTTTAAAAAATAAAGTGGCGACTCTGTAAATTTCGTAAAATTTGGTTGTTACTTAAACCAATTGAGTAATAAATTGAATTTTTTGAAATTAAAGTCATTTTTCAAATTAACAGAAATGGCGACTCCACTGGGGAACTTGAAAAGGTGGGTACATGCAAAAATTTTCACCAGTTGAGCCATCTTTATCCTCATCTTCCATGTCATACTCGAATTCAATAGAATCATCAGGCTCACAATCAGTATCAACAATATCCTCCTCATACTGATCAGAGGCATTGTCATCAACGTTGTATTGGGTTGGGTGCAATCTTCTTCTAATTTCCTCAGCACCAAACTATTCCCATGAGCACCAAATTATATTGGACCCGAAGTTTTGGATGGGAAATTCTTCGATGTGCTCCCATGCCTCTTGCTCCTAGGTGGCTTTGTGTTCTTGATTTTAGTAACAGGAGGAATAATTTTTTCTGGTTCAACTTTTCTCTCGACAGGTGCAATGGGATATGCTAATCGATAAATTAATTCTCTTCGTATCTTCCCAAATCCTTGATGACCCCATCTAATCCCTAAACTATTCTTAATTTTATAGTAATGTACTCCGTTACTGATTTCAAATCCAACTATTAGTATGGAATGCAATACCCTTTCTGGTTGTTCATTTGCATTAGGTCCCATATACGCTCCCTCTCCCCTAAAATACCAGAAACTCCCATATATCTTAGTAGCCCCAATAATTGGCTGCTCCCTTCTGATATTATTGATTTATTCACTGGTCTTTTCAGTTTCATATACCTTCTTCAAATGGTGAGGCATTCCTATTTGAAAGAGGAACCCGAAGGTTTCAATGGAGTACCTAGTGACATTTGGTATAGGTAACATATCTTGTTCTATACAATTTGTTGTGTGGATAACTCAAATGGATCCACTGAGTAGATGGAAGCATGCAAAGCTTGAACAACTTCACCACTGCTATATGAATAGCATGCGTTCATATCACCTTGATCTCGAACATAAGGCAGAAGTATGTTCCTGTTTTCCCAACTGAACTCTTCATGAGCTGCCATTGCACTTGATTATCGGGATTACAACGAAATCAGTCGCAGGAACTTGTGTAGCTTGCACTGGTACCTCTGGTTTTTTTCAGCAGAGAAACGAGAATGATTTTGAGAAGACCCAGTTTGTTTAACCTAAAAAAATACGCAAGCCATCTCTTTTTGAAAATACCTGATAATTTTGTCTGTCACGAAAATGGTTAAGAAATTTTCTGTTATGAAAATGGTGGAGCGATAGGCCAAGCCTTGGCTCAAAAGAGTCAAATATTTCTTACGACGCGCAATAACTGTTTCTGTGCTACTTGACATAACTGTTTATGTGCTTATGTTGTTTTATTTGGAGAAAATCTAGTCCATTCTTTTTAAAAAAATTTAGAGTCTTTAGGCACAAATATCAGCCACTATCAAAATGTTCGACCAAATACTCTTCGAGTTTCAAGTTTTTCAACAAAATCCGAACCCCCTTTCAAATTCCTAATACTCTTCGGGAAAGGTTTTCTTGTTTTCAACTTATGTTTCTCGCACTATCTTTTTCTGTACTTTTCATTTTCTGCGTATTGAAGTACCGTCTAATCAAAATTATCTCCTTGTACAATTCGAACTACGTAGGGCCTGATTTCTCCTTTGCGAGATACGTAGTCAACCATTCCAGGTCTGACCCCTATCTATCAAAAAGCTTTTTCCTCTCTTTTTCCTTTTCACGATAGATATAAGATGACCTTGACTCAACGCAAGTCAACTTTCCTGATACACTACATTCAATATTCGATAGACAAATTTCTATCTACGTCTCATATCTTCTGTACCCGTGGGCTAGTTTTACCTCCAAATGATACAACAATTCTGTGTTTATCTGATCTGTGTGTGCTATTTTGTATTATCTATTGATTTTAAGAAACTAACATATGTGTCTTTTGATTAATTTTATTTTCTCGGGTAATTAGAATTGATCTGTTGTTGAAAGAAGCTGGTTGAACACCCTTATTTCACCAGATCGAAAACTCCTAAAAATTCCTTCCCCGACAGAAACCGTCCATTTAGAGAAACGACAATGACTGGTAGTAGCGAGGATGCTAGTTTAATCGATGTGACTATAGTGGATCCAGTTATGGCTGAGCAAAATAAACTAATTGCACAACTGATGCAACAAATAACCAAAATGAGGGTGAAGATGAGGAGGACCCAAGAGTTGACTAACTTGGCTATTACTGTCAATTTTCCCGATCCAAAATACGGGAGGCCTCCGCTCCATTTCCCTCCTCAGAACCAACGTATTCCGATATCAACCAATCCACCTATTACCCCCGTCCAAAGTGTTCCTACTGTCGATTTTATCACTCTCAACACATATCCTCAAAATCCCGTATCTCAAATATCACCTTCCCCCTAAAATTCAAATCTGAATGTCTAAGCTTTTATTTCCCTGCAAAACCCCAACATCACCAACCCCCAGATAATCCCTCCTGAAAACTAGCACCTTGACCAATATGCTCAAAACCTGCCTGTAACTCAAACCGTACCTACTAAATTCCCTGTCCATATTCCCGTCCTCGCTAAGCCCCAAATTCCATATAATACATATTCTGAAATAGACCACTATGAGAATAAGGAGAAAGAATGGAAGACCACAGAATAATTGGCCAAGTTGAGCAGCAAGGACGAGATAGCGAAAGCCATGAGGTAGCATCAGTATACACCAGACGCCACGGGCTTAAACTATGAAGACTTGTGTATTTATCCTGACTTAGACCTCCTAGAAGGGTTCAAGGTTCGATATCTATGAGGGAACAAGAAATCCGTTAACCCATCTGAGAGCTTACTGTGATCAGCTACTAGGTGTGGGCAGTAATGAAGCATTATTGATGGGTCTCTTCAGGCGTAGTATAAGCGGGGAGGCTTTTGAATGGTTCACCTCCCAGGATGTAAATCAGTGGGCAGGATAAAATGTCATGGCGAAAGATTTTGTAGAAAGGTTTGCTTATAATGTCGAAGTCACCCCAGACCGCTATTCCCTGGAGAAAATTAGGCAAAAGTCAACAGAAAGTTATCGCGAGTTTGCCTACAGATGGAGAAAGGAGGCTGCCAGAGTTTGGCCTCTCATGTCTGAAAAAGAGGTTGTTGAAGTTTTTGTGCGTTCCATGAGCCAGAATTATATGAAAGATTGATACTGCTTATTGGAGGAAAATTTACCGAGATAGTCAAGATCGGCGAAGCCATCGAGGATGGATTGAGAACAGGAAAGATTACCCGTGTTTTAAGTTTAGCTGGACCGTCAGGATTGTTTAAGAAGAAACGAGAGGATGTCTCATATGTTTCGAGTTTGCAAGTAAGGAGAAAACCCCTAAACAACACCCTTCAAACTCACTCCAGTATACTATACCTAACTGGGATACCCAGCTCCACCCCCAAATTAACAGATCTCTCTCCCTCAATATCACTCTCCCCAGTACGCAAATATCCATCCAAACTTTCAGAATCTGTCACCAAGTTGCTCAAATGTGCAACCGATTTATCAAACTCCCCCTACTAACTACCCCACCCCAAATTACCAAGCTCCACAGCCAAATTACCCATCCCCTTTGCATCCAAGATTTTTAACCATTGCCCCTCCTTGTCGAAATATCTCGAATTATCGCCAAGTACCCCAACCTCCACAAAATAACTATAACCCCCCTGGTCCAAATACAGAAAAGAAACCTTCCTGGGTGTTTACTCCGCTCGTAGAGAGTCGAACAAAATTGTTAGAGCGATTAGTGGTGGTTGGTTTAATTAGCCCTGTTCCTCCGAAGCCAATGGATACCAGTTCCAGATTTTTTAGGGCTGACCAAACATGTGCTTTTCATTCCAAAAGTGTCGGATATGACACTGAAGGCTGTATAAATTTGAAGCACAAAATTCAAGACTTGATTGACAATGATATAGTTGTTCTTCAAACTTTCGCTCCCAATGTCAACAGTAATCCTCTACCTAATCATGAAGGAAATACTGTCAGCATGATTGAGAGAGAAAAATATTGAGGCTTGGTTAAAACGATAATCCCTGCTGACACTGAAAGTCTGAAAAAAGATGTAACATCCTTGTACATCACTGAAAATTTGAAGGTTGTGATTTTAACCCTAAGCCAAAATGTCGATCAAGCACTAGCCAGACCAATACCTCATCTGTACAAGTCTTTCTCAGTACAAAAATGCAATGACGATAACGATTTAGAGGAAGGAATCGAGGATCTATTCGAGGAGATTGATGTTATGAATCATGTAGCTGAGTCGTCAGGATTTCAAAAGGCGAAGCCAGACGAACAAGTGTTGAACTGGTCATTAACTCCAATTTTTATTCCCAACTTATCTTGGTAGTCGTCTATTTTTAAAATAGGTAGCAGTCCGAAAGAGGTCGGGGACCCATCTTTGTGACTAATTTTTCTACTGTTTGCTTATGTTTTAAAATTTCTCTGTACTATTTTTAAAAAAAAAAAGCAAATTGACCCATGGTCATGGCCAGAGTTTGCTTTTCTTTCGAGTTTGAATTAAAGTCTCCCCTTATTTTAAATATTTTTTTATTTTTATTTTACTATCTTTGTCGTTTTAATTTTTTCTATCTAACTATGTTTGCCTATGATTTCAGTAAAAATAATTTTAAAACCTGTCGATGTCATGTCATTTCAAAAGCTGAATGAACAAAATGAGGTGAATACTGATGAAGCGCTTATTATATTTGAGCTATTTGTTGGCTTGAAACAACCCAAGCAAGCTTGAAACTATGAATCTGAGAGAGGACAAAAACGCCCGAAAAGTCAGAATCAATATTAATTTGATAGAGACTCAGAAATGAGTTTGTCAACTTCCTCGAACAGTACATTCATTTGATCATATGACGATGTGTGAGGATTCAACTCAAACATTATTTATTATAACCAGTCGATCAATTTAAGTGTTGTCAGGAGATACTATGTTTGAAGATTCAAATTTTTCTTTACTTTTTTTTCTCCCTATAACCATATTATGTTGCTTGTAATTGTTCTTTTTCTTATTTTTAAATTGATCCCCTTGTAATGAACTATGTTTGACCTGAATTCTCAAGAATGAGATACGTAGGCGACCTATGTCGGCCTCGGTCATTTTCTGATTCCTGTCTCAACGGGATACGTAGGCGCCATAACGGCTTGATCATACTCCCACAAAGGAAACTGGGACAGAATTTTTGAGAGGAACTCAAAAATTTTCAACAAGTAGGTTCATCTCCAACAAGTCAGAATTTAAGACAATTCAGAAATCTCAACTGGGGCAAAATTTTGAGAAAAACTAAAATTTCTCAAGGTTCTCCTAACCAGTTGGTGATCTGTTGAAACATTTAACTGGGACAGAAATTTTTGAGGAGGACCTAAAAAATTTTATCAAGCGGCGTAAAAAAGCCATGACAGAAGCTGAATGCATTTCATCCCGACTTTACGTGACATGACATTTGACAGTGACCTTTCCTCAAAATTTTTCTTCTCTAAAATTACTTTTTTCTAAAACCTTTGTGTGCGTCAGAATATTCGTGTCAAATTATTTTCTCTTTTTGTGTTTGCCAAGAAGCGGGAAGTCAAAGCGGTTCACCAAAGGACGCGACGAGGAGCAGACAACTGAAGAATCAACACAGATCAATTCGTTTTGAAACTAACAAATTTTCTGTGAATGCCGAAAAAACTTTTGTAGGTCTTATTTTACAGAAGGAATAACTGAGATAAATAATCATCTCTTGCAAATTTTCAATAAGCCATCGCATGCTATTTTCGAGTTGTTGAGAAAGCTATTTTATTTGAAAAGTTTTTTTGAAGACTGTTTCATTTTCGCACTGTCGAGACGGCCATTTTATTTCAAGCCTCCAAGAAGGTCATTCTATTTCAAGCCTCCAAGAAGGTCATTGCATCTTCAAGCCTCCAAGAAGGTCATTTTATCTTAACCCGAGAAGACCATCTATCATGCATCGCGGAGCGAATCATGGAGACGATATTTTATTTTTAAGCAATCATCTATCATGCATCGCGGAGTGAACCATGGAGAGGATATTTTATTTTCAAGCAATCATCTATCATACATAGCGGAGCGAATCATGAAGAGGCTATTTTATTTTCAAGCTATCATCTATCATGCATCGTGGAGCGAATCATGGAGAGGATACTTTATTTTCAAGCTATCATCTATCATGCATCGCGAAGCGAATCATGGAGATGTTATTTATTTTCAAGCTATCATCTATCATGCATCGCGGAGCGAATCATGGATTGGATATTTTATTTTCAAGCTACAGAGAGAATCATTTTATCATGCATCGCGGAGTGAATCATTTCATCATTTATTCGCCGAAAAGGCTATTTTATTTCAAGTTGACGAGCGGATCATTGCATCTTCAAACCGCCAAGAAGACTATTTTATTTTAAGCCACCGAGAAGATCATTTTATTTTAAGTTGTCGAAAGGGCTATTTCATCGAGCACGGTAAAATACATCATCGCCTATATTCAATTTATGATTTCTACTAATAATTTTTATTCTTAGTCCTATCGAGAGCATCCGAAAGGATGAATTCTCAAACTAAACCACAGGTGTGGATGTCACCAATTAGGACGCAACACAACGTGAAACTCATTCTTAGCAGCGAACTAGGACATAGTCTAAAGAGGGGCGTCAAACTCTTCAGACGTGAGTTGAGAAGTGACTCGCACCACAATCCAACCACACTCCTGTCAGAAGGCATGTGGCCTTTTTTCTGAGTTCGTTAAGTTTTCAGTTTCGCATCTGGGTGATTTTAACCCACCAGCAGCATTTTCTTCAATCTAAGTGACGACGTACCGAGAACTTTGAAAATTATATCCATGTAAGTTCTTAATTATAGGTGTGAAGCGCACCACATTTATGGTTGAGAGGTTGCAAACCTCTTTTTCATAATTCGATTTAATTGTCACTCCTCCCGAACCAAAGGTTATCTCAAATAAGAGATTTCCTTTTCAACCGATGGAGTAGAACTACAAACAACTTGATTCCTCAGTCCAAGGATATGTATGCGGGCTCAATTTTGAAAACTCGACTGTATTCTAACTCTACTCTTAAATCTCATTCCCGAGTATCTCAATTTCTTCATAATTCGATGTTGGGATAACTTTTGAATTTTATCTAAAATCATGCGCAAAATCAAGAGTTTCGAACTACAAGTGGTCAGAATTCTCATGTAACCTGAGATATGTAGGAAACCCAAAACCAGGGTTCGACCATAATTTCTTGAAATCCGTGGCGAGAGCCTTTTAGAAAGGGACAGTTGTTGACATCCAATTTTTACCCTCCACAATACGAATAAAATATCGAGCTTTTAATTAAAAACAACTTCGAATAATTAGCTTTCGAAATGTAAAAATATTTTTTATGATTTTTGAAGTTTAAATCCTTTTTTTCTTGATTATGTTTTATCCTCTAATTTCAAATGTCGCGTCTCATTCAATTTTCATCAAGTTCTCAATGAGAATTTTTGTTATTTTCAATTTAATAACTTCTAAAATTAACCATTTCATAGTTGAATTGATTATTTTAGGTTGTTGACATTTTAAAGCTCCTTAATTAATTCGTGTTAATTTCGTCTCGTAATCAATTTAATCAACTTATTCAAATTGATCACATTTAAATGGTCACATTTTCAATTCGATTGGCTATTTTCTTAATTTAAAATCCCAACCCCCTTTGAACTCATTTTCAGCCTAATTCTTGGACTAATTCTTTACCCCAAATCCCTCAATTCAGCCCACAATCTCTCCACTCCAGCCCACCTAATTCCTCAACCCTAGCCCATTCTTTTCGCCCCAAACCGGCCCACCTCCCTTTTATTTTTAGCACATATTACTCCCACCAGCCCCAGCCCATCCGAAATTCCCTCCCTCGATCCAATCCATTCTCCCCTTCAGCCCAAACTTTCAGCCCAAACCCGGCCCACCATCTTTATTTCTTCAGTCTATGCACCGAGACAACACTTCATACATACTCTCCCTCACCAACACTCTCCCACGCGCCCCAAAAATCTCTCCCCTATCTCCCCTCAACTACCTCACGCTCCTCGTCTCCTTCCCAGCGAAGAACAACAAAATCAATCCCAGATTACCTCAAATGTCCTCCTCTAACAACCCAGATTCCTCCTTCGTTTCCCCTCAATGATTTCTCCAATACGTGGCTCATTTTCGTTGTCCCGTACACAAGCCCGTTCAAACGAATCCAACACGCGGCGTCATCTCTCCTTTATCCCACCTCAATCCCTCGAAATCAATGGCTAAGTTTGAAGATTCATTGGATTCTCTCAACGAATTCGACATCTTCTTATCCTGAATTTAAAATTCGAATTCGAATTTCAGTGAAATTCCCTAAATTCTCCCTCTGTTTTTGTTCCCATTTTACCTTGAAATCCACCTATATATACCCGCAACTCTCTCTGAATATGAGGACAAATTCGGTGACTCTCACTCTCACACAACCCTAAATTCATATTTGCATCTCAGACGGCTTCGTCATCTTTCAGTTAGTAATGCTCTAATATGGTTCATTTCTTTCAGTTGCATTTTATGATAGCCATGCCTTATATTCAAAGTGTGTGGTAGTTGGTTGGTTGCAAACTTTTCCCAATCAATAATGCTTTTAAAGTGGCCATCTCTATTATTCCAGTGCTTTAAAAGATTGAATTTAGCGCGAACTTAAAGTTTTCTAATGAAAATAACTTCAAAGTTGTAGGTGTTGCTGCGAAAATCTCTTTTAACTTCTGTCTCTGTTTCGAATCTATGACTGTCGTGTCTTAAGCTTTATTGATAGTTCTCGAGTCTAATGATAACCTCGTTATGTCAGCTATAATTAGAAACCCCCATTTCCCTCGCCCCTGTTATAGTTGTATCACTTTTTAGCGTATCAGTATCTTGAGCTGCTGTTTCTCATTTCGTTTTACTTACTCTATTCACAGATCTCCTTAAGGATTCTCAAACTTTTTCTACTGCGTGTTTTGGCTTAGTTTGTTAAACTGACTGTCTTGGTCTCTTTCTCTGTTTGGCTATTATGATCTGTGGTTTTATTTTTTGAATCTAAATTCCAAATTGTATGATGTTCTAAGTTTCATGACTATTAACGTCAAGTTCTCGATGTCCTTTCCTGCGCGTTAGTTTGTATAGACGACGAATTGTGGCTTGATTGAAGTGTCTACAGTTCGTAACTCTAAAACCTCTGCCTATTTTTCATGATTTAGTCTTGCACTAGTCAATTTGGTCTAAGTAGGAGGTATAGTCTTTTTCCAAAAGTAGTTTTGTTGCAAATGGTTAATGAATGGGGCTGTTTTGATCCAACCATCAACTTGATGCTTGTGTAATTTCGTATCTATTGTCACTCACTTACTTTTACTGGTAGCTTATGTTTTTTTTTATATGTAATGAGGATTTCTTTGTTTGAATCTGATTAAGAATAGTTTATAACTGAAATTTCTTCAGGAAGTTTGATATAGACTGTAATCTGTCTATTTTCTTGTTCTTTTTGTTTAAAGACAGTTATAGATCACATATGATCTGTCTTTAATTCATTCAAGTCGTCTAAACTATATACTTGATCAAGTTTGACTATGAATTTTCTTCCTTGAACGTTGTACCTCTGTCGTTAGGCCAAAACAGTGCCTTGCTTTCACTGTTAGAACTTTGGGATGCATACTTTGATTTAATCACTCATTGACTGTTGTTATGGTACTATATCGTTTATATCTGAGAGTATGAATGTGTACTAATGAATGCTTAAACATCTCTTTATCAGCTCACTATATGGGTCTAGCTTCATGTTTAGCCTGCGTTTGGTCTTTTTATTGTTAAACTGGAAGTTCAAGAGCCTTATGGTTTAATGAGATTCCCATGATCTTCTTCGCTTGTCATAAACTTAAATTTCTATATTAAGTTCCATTCTTGGTTTGGTGTCAAAAATGCAAATTCTTCTGTTTTCTAGGGCGTCCCGTGTTTGAGTTTAACATGATGTTGAAAGTTGAGGACATTACTTGTTATATTGATTTAATTATGATTATGTTTACTGTTGGGTTCTAAGAAGCAGTATGGGTATCTTAGTTGTTTCTAATTTTAGTATTTATTGTCATTCTTTGCTAGGGTTCTGGACTGTTATGTATTCATTAAAATTGGTCAAACAGGCTTGCTTTGATTGTAATTCCCATTATTTTCCTTTTTTACATGTGACCTTATTCGAGTCCCTTTAGGACTCTATTGTTGCATTACGGGTCGGCCCTGGATTATTTCGAGCTTCGGAGGCTACTTTTACAGGGTCGAGGGAGCTGATTTGGTGAATTTTGGAGGGCAACAAGAGGTTGTATACATCAGTATACATTTCATGTATACAACAACAAAAGTGGGCTAAAAGCCCAAAACGGGACAGCAGCAGCAGCTTGAAAGGAAAAGGGTCAGGCAGACCCATTTTTGTTTTCTTTTAGAAGGAATAGGACATGGTATTTGAATGGGTCTGCCAAGCCCAATGTCACTCTATTCCCTTTGTTATTCTTTTATTTGTGATTTATTCTATTTGTTTGTATTAACATCTTTAACACTAACTCTAATTTAGTATTTGTTTTCTTGTTAATCTAATTAAATTCCCTAAAGTTAGTCATTTATGTTAATCTCATTTTAAGTGACTTTGTGATGTTTAACATTTAAGTTCCCTTTAAGTCAATTTCTTTCTTGAAAACATTTAAGAAGTATATTTTTCAACACTTAGCCTTTCTTAAAAGATTTTTTATTTTAGCCCCTTTCAAATATTTTCAAAGTTAGTTAAATTTTCTAATCGCTGGATGACTGCACTTAAGCGGTCACTTTAAGTGATTAATTTCTTCTTAAAGTGGAAATTGAACCCCTTATCCGGATCTTTGCAACAATTTTAAAACTTTTCTGTTGAGTTTTAAAATCTAATTAAGTTTTCTTAATTTTTCCTTTTAAAAAATTAAGTGGCGACTCTGTAAATTTCGTAAAATTAGATTGTTACTTAAACCAATTGAGTAATAAATTGAATTTTTCAAAATTAAAGTCATTTTTCAAATTAACAGTGTCTCTCGGTGTAATTTTACCTATTAATTATAGTAACATAATAATGGAAAAGTAAATGGATATTTTAAGGGTTTTTTAACTTACTGGGAAAATACTTTACAATAGTTGTTGAAAGTTGAAGAAGTAAATAACTTTTTTGCATCTAATAATTGAGGTATTTGTTACTTTAATAAGCATTATAAAAAAAAGCATGAAATATCTCTCTATTTATCAAATTATACAAGATAATTATTATAATAAAGTTGAAAAGGAGGGGCAAAATATGTAACATGCAAAAATAGAAATGTAAGGTATTTGTCACTTTAACAAACATTACAAAAAGACATGAAACATCACTCTATTTATCAAAATGTACAAAATAATTATTGTAATATAATTGAAAGCAAGAGCAAAATCTATAATACTATGAGTGCACGTCGGATATTATAAAAAGCAGGGACGTAAGTGTTATTAATAAAATATCTTTTCATTTTTTCGTCGAGTACGTACTCCCTCCGTCATTTTATATGACATTATTTGATTTAACTATTTATGTTTTTCTTCTCTTTTTTGACTTTGACGTTGGGGAGTCACATTCCACTCAAAGAATTAATCAATTATTTGATCTTCCATCTTTGAATGGTCTTTTTATTCAATAATTGGCTAAGTAGGCATCATGCCATAGGATTTTAAGAGCCTGATTTTCAGTTTCGAATTCAAATAAGCATTTGTTAGGAAATTTCCACAAAATTTCAACTTCAATTTTAAATTGTCTTAAATTTAGAGTTTATATTGATAATAATAAAAAAAAGGTTCCATAATTTTAAATTTTGTAAAATAATATTATGCTCGATGTGAAAAGATTGTTTGTATTATGTATCATATGAAAAAGTTTTTCAAAGAATAGTTAATTACTACTATTATTTATTTATTTGACCATTACATTATTGTAAAATTAAGTTATTGAAAGTTTATAATAATAAGTAACTAATCACAAAAATTATTTATAAAAAGAATATAACAATATGTGATTTATCTATTTGATGCCTTAGATAAATCATTATTTATGAAATATATAATTTGCTCATTTGGGCAGATTATATAAAAGTTGATGAAATTTTGATAATTTCCACAAATTATAAGGTTTCATTTTTTTATAATAAAAATACTAAGAAAAATACAAATAATTAAGAATCTAAATTGCATATCCGAATAAAAGTTCAACTTCGAATCAATCTGATTTCAAATCATGTCCAAATGGCTCCGCATTTTCTTTTCAAATAAAAAAGTTTACTATATTATGGTGATCGGCGAGCTTAAAATTCTCATCTTGACGATATGAATTAAGTACATTTTACAATTTTTATGTATTTATTATAATAAAAATTGATAATTATTTTGAAAACCTAAAAGATAAATTATTATTTAATTTTTAAAGTTTTATAATTGACTATAATTATTTTTTAAAATACTAATTTTATTTTAATCAAAAGGAATATTAAAAATTTAATATTTTATCTATTTTATTTTATTTTTAAGAAATGTGTCAAACAATCAGTTGGCAACCCCACAAAATTCTCAAGTGCGCCTAGTCAACGTCCATTTGTTTCTTTAGTAGGCAACCAAATCAATAAAATCTAATGTTTCTATATATAGGACCTAAAGCTATTCAATTTGATTGCGGAAAACAAATTTACCTAAAACATTTAAGAAGAACAAAATTTAATTTCTCTCTTTTATTAAGCTCAATCTCTAAGTATTTTTGTGACGTTTAATCCTGCATGTGTCTACTACAGTAATGGACCAGGTTTGTTATCGCAGAAACTAAGAGAACAATAAGATAATAACATCAGTATTTTATGTGAAAAAACTCCTTGCTCAAGAGAGAAATCACTGTGACCTGTCTTACAAGATTTCAGCATCGTTTCACTCACTTCAAGGAGCAAAAATAATTACAACCTCTTGCAATCTTAGGGGCTAACCTCTTAATTCATTTCCCCCTGCAAAGATAATGAAAACCATATTCAACTAAGCAACAACTTTGTTGCCCACTAAAGTAATTTACCCAGATCAGTTTAGACTTCAAAACTCCATCCCATGTTGTGGATTCGAAGATAAGGAAATAAAATGATTTAAGATGAACACCGAATTCCTTTATAAATCAGGACTTGATTTACATGAAATGTACTAAGAAATAAACTAAAAAATAACAAGATAAAATGATAACATTCTTGAGCTCCATTTGTTGTTCTTCGTTGTATTTCTTGATAGTAATTTTTTGTTCCCTTTTTGTTGTGAAAGAGATGATGTACTAGGGTTTTTTTAATTCTCAATGTTGATAAGATCTAATATAGGATGGTCACCTATAGACCTGCCACAATGTCAAACCCCGAATAACCAAAAAAGTAATTGTTGATTGTTTACTATTTATAGATGTCACTTTCAGTTACACTTTAATAGTTCAATCATGGGACCAAGTCCCATCAACGCTCTCGATGGAGGGTAAGCGAATTTTTTAAATGAGTTGCATGATACTTTATGTATATCTCATATCGGAATACGAGAACGAAAAATGCAAAAATTTATGAGACATAGCTCAAGTTTACTTAGCACACTGATGATATTTTCCATGGACTCTGATCATGATAATTTTCTTCTATAGTGCCCAAATCCGTCTTGGTCTTCCTCCCACCAAAGGCATGAATTTCAGAGAACTTTATATCTTATCTCTCATGATTTGATATCAGAAGGGGGAAAAAAACATACTTATCATGATTTGGAAACCATAACTCCACTAAAGAATACATAAATTTCTTTATATTTAATTTTGGTCCACATAAATAAAAATTAAACATTAAATATCAATTTAGATATTAAAGTTCCTTTTTGTGGGGGTAATTTTATTCACTTTGAAATTTTTATCAAACTTGTTATCATGACAATCATGTACACTAGACACATATCTATTTGGTTGTCCAAGATCATATATATATCCAACATTTACGTCTCCTTTTATCACCCATCAAAATCCATCCTACGAAGCTTGCAATAACAATTCTTCTAGCTACTAGCAATTGGTCACTATATATATATGATTCCATGAGCTGATATATATTATCAGACACAAATCACCATTAATTAATATATTGCAGTTTATGCTCGCGCGTTAATATCAAAAATGGGGAATGAATTAGTGGTTTTTGTGGTAATGGTGATTGTGCAAGTTGCGTTTGCTGGAATGATAATAATATCAAAGTTAGTGATGGATGGTGGCATGAATGCTTTCGTTCAGTCAGCTTATAGGCCTATTTTTGCAACTATCTCCATTGCTCCATTTGCTTTCTTCTTAGAGAGGTAAATATATATACCCCTTCTTCCTACCTACTAAATTTTAAAAAACTTAACACGTAAATTATTATTAAGTATCACAAAATCACTATTATATATCTTCTTGAATTTTTAAATTTAAATTGAGGGTACTTTAGTCATTTGATAGAATTGAAGCAATTCCATTAAATAAAATTTTGACACTTCTCTCTTTATTTAATTTATCATTATGTCTTGATTCAGCTTTTTCTTTCTGTAATCCTTTTATTTCCTCTTCTTGTGACAGGAAAACTAGACCGAAGATGACACGCTCTATACTTTTTCAGATATTTTTGTGTTCTATTTTTGGGTGAGTATTTTCTTTTCCGTTGAATATATATATACGGTAAAATAACTTTTGTCCAATAAAATTCTAATATGTACAGATTTTTCAATGTTTTTTTAAAATAACAGAAGTATGTATCCATGTAATTTATCAAAAGTGATGTAATATATTAGATTTTTAAAATATTTTATCAAAATACTAGACCTATTATTAGCTAATTTAAAGATTTTATTTCTATATACGAAATAATGTTAACAATTACCCAATAATAGCGATTTCATTATCATTATGAAAATAAATGTCTAGCAACAAAATGTGGGGAATAATAAATTAAAATCAGTTAATATTTGTGTAAGACTATTATTATAAAGGGTAACTATACAAACAGCATACTGTTATAATTATAATGATGGATGTTGTTGATACTGGTAAAACGTTATTATATAGAGAGTTACTCCTAATACATAACATAAAAATCAAAACTTGATTGTTTTAATAAAATGCTACTCTATTATAAACTGTGGTTATTGTATAGTGGTAAGTCTTATTTTGGATGGTATCGTGAAGTCTAATCTTTAGTCTTTTTATCGTGAAATATGCAGGATAACAGCAAATCAAAATATATATTTTATCGGGATAAAGAATTCAACTCCAACAATTGTTTCCGCCCTTGATAATTTAATCCCAGCTTTCACCTTTATCATAGCCGTACCCTTGGGGTAATTAGTTAATTTCTCTACAATTCCGCAGTAAAAAAATAAAATAAAATTAAAACATGATATTTAAATAAATAAATAGGTGTAAATAATTTTAATTATATGGGTGCAGGCTTGAAAAATTGGGACTAAGAAGTATAGCAGGACAAGCCAAGTTTTGGGGGACAATAGTGTGTGTTGGAGGTGCAATGTTATTATCATTATATCATGGCAAAGTTATAATTGGTCAATTGGGATATCACTGGAAATATGCAGAAAATACAGACAAAGACGTCAATTCAGCCCATTCCAATTTCTTTTTAGGACCTTTTCTACTTATACTGTCCAGTCTCACTTATGCCATTTGGTTAATCATTCAGGTAATATAACTATTTACTCCCTCCTTTTCTTTTCTTTTCTTTTTTTTCTTAAAAAAAATCAATTTTACTTTCTAGTTTTAGTATAAATTTAAGTTTGTTATTTCACACCCCACAAAATATGAAACCAAAAATATTTTATCTCATAACAACTGCATAAGATAAAAGTTTTAATTATAGGACTAAGCTATTTATGGTACTAGCTTAATTTAACCCATTATAGCAAGGTTAGTTATGGATTGTTAATTGATCATTATAACTTATAAGTGGATAGAATCATTTGCATCTTGTAACCATACATGCTACTTTTCCTTGAGAAAAATATTTAAAATACCCTAAATTCTTGTCAAGTTAAGGGTGTTTTTAACACTTGTGATAGATCGAAGGGAGTATTTTAGTTTAACTAGTCAAGTAGGAGAGAGTTTTTAAGGTTGTCAATAGTTCAAGAATGAAATTAATAGGTTGTGTCAAGTTCAGGAATATTTATAATACTTTTTTCTTTTTACTTCTAGCATTATTTCACATAATAATACTTTCTCCTAAATAAAAAACACACGCTTTCTGTTACTATAATTTCTTCCATGCTTGTTAATTATTTTCCATAAAAAATGTTTATACTAATTACTGCATGTAAAACTACACAATAAATAATAAGGCATATAGGTATGTGAATGCACGACACATATTTATATTGCATTCATTGATTTAATATAAATATCAAGCGCTAATAAATTTATATCAGTCCTTACACTGTTTATTTGTTATTTGTATTATTTAGACAAGGGTAAACGAGAAGTATCCAGCTCCATATACAAGCACCACGTTGATGTGCCTAATGGCAAGTGTGGAATGCGTCATTATTGGCTTTTGTGTTGTCCCTAAACCTTCTGAATGGGCTTTAAATCCCATTAGAGCTGTCTCAGTTGTCTATAATGTATGACTTTTCGTAAATTTTTCATATACCTTTTAACTATTTTTTTTAAAAAGACCAATCAACACATATATATGTGAGTATTAATTTGTTTATTTGATATTTATTTCAGGGAGTCGTGGCTACATCATTTACATATTTCCTAAGCTCTTGGTCCATTGAAAAAAAAGGTCCTTTATATGTCTCCATGTTCAATCCCTTGTTGTTAGTTATTTCAGCATTTCTCAGTTGGATTTTGCTGCGTGAGAAATTATATCTTGGAGTGTAAGTATTTTATATATATATAGGCTAACACTTTTTTTCTTTTCATATTGTAATTTTTTAATTATTTTTGAAATATATCAGAGTTGTAGGGTCAATCATAGTGGTGGCTGGGCTCTATGGATTTTTGTGGGGCAAAAAGATGGAGACAAGTGCAGAGGATAATATTGATGTACTAGAATTAACAAAAGAGAAAAAGCAGTCCACTAAATTACATGCTGATGATTTGGAATTGCAATTACCTCAGAATCCCAAGGCTAATATGAAGCAGCTTGATATCTAAGAATCCAAAACTGAACTATGAATTGAACAAACAATTAATTCTTCAAGTGCCATGTAAAAAAATAAAATGAACGTAGATTTTATCCTTATCTAGTAAAGGTAGAGATCGAAAAAATTATATAAAATAAGAAATTAGTTAATCTCTTCCTAATTTGTGTATGAGGTTATTTATTGCATCAAATTCATGTTTCCCCTTAAGAAGGGTTTAGAGAATGGTAACTTTTTAATTTAAAGAAGAAAAAGATCTTATTCAAATTTTTTTTTAAAAGTTCCGTAGAAAATACTACCTAAAAATTGTTATTATTCTCATTTAATATATGAAGATGATATTGTCTTCCAGTCCCTTAAATATTAAGGGGATAAAAATAGAATTGACTCTTAATTATCAGACAATATATGAAAACACTGGTTGGCCAATTAGTTTTGTTGTTCCTTACAAATATATAATTTGTTAATAAAAGATTTTTATATTTCTAAAAAAAATTATAAAACCAATACATGAGATTTACGTAGGGTCATTTTTTTAAAATTCTATTTTACTTTATATTATTTCCTCACCTAATCCCCACAATCCCAACACACTTAGGTCTTATTCATTTTTGTCAGTTCTACAAAAAATTAGCATTCACTGTTTAATAAATTTTTATTTCATCCTCCAATAAATCGACATATTACATCTATCCAATTAATCATATCACAAAATTTATTACCACCTCCAATAATTCCAGTATCGCTTTTGTGCAATTTATTTGACACTCATAGTATTTTAAGTTATTTAAAAATATTTGATATCATTCCATTAATAATATTACTATATACAATTTGTAATTTTATTTTATGTGATCATATTAACTTTTTGACTATATGTTCAGTAAAGTTTTTACCACCATTGATCATATATTACATAGAACAAATAATTATTCATATAAAGTGAAAATCGGAACGTATGAGTAATATCCAAAGCATTATTATTACTTTATATTATTTAATATTTTGAGACTTACTAATTTAAATACATAACATATCATTTAGTCATGCAACTTAGTGGAACTTCAATAATACAAGGATTTAAGGTATATTACTTTAATTAGTGTATTACCATTTATTTCCTCTTGACTGCCAGCTTTAAAACATAAAACATTGTATTTCCAAGAGTTTAGAATAGTAGATAATATACTCTTTGCCTGCCACTCCTTTTCATTATTTTTTTTTTCTTTCTTTTTGGTTTACAACTTTTCTTTTGGTTGTATGTAATATATAATTCATTTAATTATTGCTTGATCCACCTTCTTTTTATCACTTCAACTGCAAACCCTTTTCTTCTTTTTCTGGTACAGACACTTCAATCAGTATTTAATTGCTTCACTCATGTTCTTGTCTTTAAGTGGTTTCCTTTTTATAACTTTTATTTATACCCTTTTATTTATTTTTTAAAACATTTAATTCTTCCGGGGAATTATAGCAATTAGTAGGGAATTCTTTATTTGAAAAAGACAAATTTTGAGACTATGATTTCCCTTTTATCAAAGGAAATAATAAACTTCAGTGATTTGGAATGAGTGTCTTCATTTTTGTGATGCTTTAGAATAATGTTTGCTAGTACAATATATAATTCCTGCAATTCACTTTTACTTGTCATTATTTTATTTATCGAAGTTAAACTATATGAACTTTGACTAATATTTTAAAACGTATTTTTTCATCATATTAATATGAGAAGGATTGCAACTTATAACATTTTTCGTATAGTTTTCAACTATCTAAAGTTTAGATTTCAAATATTAAATTTAGCTATCTCAATTTAGATTTGAAGTTTAATCAAGTTGACCTCAAAAAAATGAAATAATGATAAGTAAAAGTGAACACAGAGAGAAGGGAGTTTATTTTTTCATACCTTTATTGGCTTTTCTCCAATATGCAAATATAAGTTGTAAGACATTATTTTTAGGATATATGGTCCATTAATAAAGACTGGTTGAATTCTCTGTTTTATATTTTTTATTAAAGGGATAATTACAGTAGATTGTCATTCAACTAAAGTTATTATAAAAAAGATTATCATTCACTTTATAGGCATCTGTGGTTAGAGTATATTTCATATATAATCAAGTTATATTTAATTTTAGAGTATATAATAATGTATATTTGGTGTATAACTCATGTATAAATAATCTATATTGTGTATATAATCGGTATATACTTTCTGTGACTTTTAGCAAGCTATTTTGTATAGTCATTGTATATTTTCTTTGATTGCATGTTGACTATTTTTTATGTAAATAAACATAATTCATATTATATTTGTTATAAACTAATTAATTTATTATATGTATTTGAAACTAGCCCATATTAAAATTGCTTAATATCAAGCATCATCTTGACTGTTTTTCTTAAGTATTATCTTGACTCTACCTTTATAAGTGATTAAAAAAGGTTTTTAGAATATATGTGTGTCACGATTCAATTCACCAAGTTGTGCAGGCACCTACTCTAATATCTAGATAGGAGAATCTTAAATTTCCAACCAACTAAATAAAATGGAAAATGGAATTAAAAAATCGAAAATAATAATACTAAGTAGATTTTGAATTTACCAAGTACAAGCTGGTTCAAAATCCAATTTAAGCCTCTGAAAAGGACGTCTAACGCCGCCAAGGATTCTAGTCTGAACAAGTACAAGAGCTTCTAACAATATAAGCACGACTGAAATAATGACACAACTTTCACCATAAGGTAAAAAGAGTAGAAATTGTTAGAGATCATCTTCATCTTGGCCTAAGAAACATCACCGATCCTTCAATCAGACCATAACCAAAAAAGTTTAGTAAAAGTAACATTCTTCATCTTGGCCTAAGAAACATCACCGATCCTTCAATCAGACCATAACCAAAAAAGTTTAGTAAAAGTAACATTAATAGAAACAACACGTACTGATAGATATCATCAGTCAAGCCAAAACCCACCGCATAATACTGAACCTAACCACTAACTCTGTTTACTCATTCTACTACTTTTAGTTTAATCACTATCGATCATTACACTCGGCCTAGAACATTTAATAACTCATTTACAAATGGCCACCTTGGGATGATTAGAGGTTTCCTTTGTCTGCCCATTCTGGGCCGTCGATCCCGCTATGACGAATACTATCCCACCATGGCGACACCATTGTGGCAGAAATATTCCGTCTATGACAGGTCAATTTCGATTCAGAAAAATAAAAAATCGTGAAATTTATCCCACCCTAATATTGGCGATTTGGATCGTTACATTGCGTCATATGTACGTTCACTATTGTCTAAATGTAATCTTCGAAGGTGAATAAAAAAGTATTAAAAAAAATCCCAGTCAATGTGCACTTGTTCACTTTATGAATCATGAGACATTATTAGAATTCTCCTTTGGCCAAGCACTAAGAAGCTAAGGCACCATGCACCTTATCCGACATCTCGTCCAGATTAACATATCGGCTAATTAACACGAAGAGGATTTGCCACCATATATTTGAATATTAAAATATTGCATTACGTTAATAATATTTGTTGATCATGATAGGAAGTGGTGAAAATTAATAATTAACATGGACGACAGTGATATATAATAGTAGCGGTGATTGAATATAGTGCATGGTGGTCGTTGATAATAATGGACAAATGAAATAGTGATGAACTGCATGTCATCTTTATAGAAACCTTTGGATATATAATTAGTATACACATTAATCTACTATATAGATGAGCAATTATGTATACATATTAATGGATAATTAGTATGTATAGCACCTATTTGTTTTTGTTTGATATGTATTATGTTAGTGTATATACAATGTATATCATATATTTTGAGGTGAAATTGATATTCATTATCATAGTGAATCAGTGAAACTATTCAAACACATGTGGAATAATATGTTTTGATAATAATTAATATGTATATATCAGTATGTATAACACACATTTATTTGAAATACATTATGTTAATGTACATACACTGTATATCATTATGTATACCACATATTTCAACTTGAAAGGGCAAGAAACACAAATGAAAGGGTCAAAAAAAGAAAAAAGGAGAGATTTAAGGGGATGGTGGCTGAATGTTATTTCTTTTAAGCATAAATTGTTACATAAAATATTTGATTAAAAACATGTCAATTTTATATAGGAGTTGTATATACATGTCCATACCATTTTTGAAATTGACTATGAATTAACGTAGGTAATCTTGAATTTTGTACACCACTTATATCATGGAGAAAACTTTAAATTTAACAAATTTGCCCTCATGGATAAACCTTTTGAATTTTTATCTTAAAGGTTCATCTATCGAGCAGTGGTGAACACAGAGATTTTTTTTTAGGTGTTCTAAATTTAATATATATATATGAAAAATAATTTTTGACCGACATATTTTGTACAATTTTTTATATACATAACATAATTTTTTGATAAAGGGCGTCTGATTGGTCATCCTAGACTATACGTGACTACGTCACTGCTATGAAGCAAGCGAAAATGGATTCATGATCAGAAACTGTCATTTGGTCCAAATTAAACTTTGTTATTCCATGAAAAAAATATGTAGATCAGCTTAAAGTGTTTGAAACATTAATTCTAGAGGCATTAACACGCTATAGTGACTAAATTTGTACGTGTACTTTGTATATATATAAGAATTTTAATAAATAGCCTAGATTTGAAATTTAATACGATTAAAAAGATATATTTTACATAATTAAATGGCATAACCTCAGCTATCTGACCTGGAAGGGAGAAGAGAGGCGAGCGAGATCGAGAGAGGGAGGAGAGAGGCAAATTGTATTTATATATTTGTCAAATTGTATGTGTATATCTATCAAATAATTGTATATGTGTAACTAATATACATATGTATTTGTGTATCTAGCAAGCGGGATTGAGAGAGGCGAGCGAGAGAGGAAAGAGAGTGGAGAGAGGCAAATTGTATATGTAGATCTGTCAAAATAATTATATATATGTAGCTAGTATACATATGTAATTGTATATTTTACAAGAAATTGAATAGAGAGAGAAGAGAGGCGAGAGAGAGGAAGAGAGAAGAGAGAAAATAGGAACAAAACTTCAACTATAGCAATAAAACTCTAATTATAGCTATAAATTGTAATTTTCCAAGCTATAGTGATATAATGTAAATACATATCATATGTTTGCTTAGTTACATAATTTTTTTAAATTTTTTTTTATATATGGTGCTTTTATATGCTATAATACTTGATAATTATCTACAAGTTTTTATTTACTGACATGGATTTTAGGATTTGATGGCCCAGATAATTGCAGTTCCAAGTCACATTTTTGACATGGCATGACGAGAAAATTATATAGAATGTCCACCAAATGTGGTGGTCTTGATATTTTGCCCTCCATAAGAGAAGTCTTACAAAAATGACCTTTTTTCACTTTAACTTGAATGAAAGACATTTTTACCCCTCTACACCTTAACTATCTTTTAAAAAACTCTCTATGCTCAGTTGCCTCTCAATTTTTCTAAATTTCTCTTTCTTTATTTTCCTTTTATTATTTTTTTCCTTTGTTTCTTTGTTTTTTTTTTTAACTTTTATTTATTTCTTTTTCTTTATTTTTTAATTTTTTTCTTTTTCTTTTTTTTTAACTTGTAGTTTTTTCTCTTTATTTTTTTTGTTTGTTCTCTTTATTTTTTAAAATTATTTTTTCTCTTTTTTTTTTCTTTTTTTTTTCTTTGTCTATTTCTATTTTTTTAAATCTTGTCCATGGGACGTAACTTGTGAAATTTTTTATCTATGTCTTGCCTTTGAGGCAAAAATTATATAACATCACATAAATCAATACGTAATGTGGTAATGTCAAATCTTGC
>JBCEWC010004827.1:0-26328 GCA_038996855.1 Solanum aculeatissimum
AAAGAATTAGGGTTTCTATACAATGCTTGCCCACCCAAGTATTGAGAGAGTTCAGATGTGAACTTGGGATCATTGTAGAAGACTGCGCCCGCAAAACTGCAGTCTAACTTGTGGATTCGCTTGAAGGTATAATGTCACGCTTCAAAAGGTATTTGTCAAATTAAATTTCATAAAATTTATGTGTTCTAGCATGATTAATGTGATCCTTATATGCTTCCGCTGCGCATATGATTTTCTAACAGGTACATGTTGGACAATAAATATGGGGACAAAATGAACGAACGTTCTAGATTTAAGTAATTAACAATTTAAAATTTTAAATCAAGACTAAAAAATAATTTATATTAAATCCATACTAGCACGGACTGTGATAACTAATATATATGCATGTAAAATATCGAAAACTCAACGAATTATACCCTTGAGAAATCATAATAATTGAAAGCATGTTAAAAAAATCAAATCATAATAATCGAGAGGGTGTTAATTACTACTAGTAAAAGTTAAAGGACCACAATGAAAGGGACCATTTGGACAAAATATATTTGCTTGGAATTTGGATTTAAGATTTATCCAGTTATTTCCCACGCAATAAAGAATGTTATATAAAAAGCTAGTGGTGTTCAATGAATTCAAACTCCCTCCACTCATCACACAGACACGGGAGAGATGGCACTCTCTCTTCTCTCTCCTGCTCCGTCCGCTTTATGCTTTCTCGGTTCCACTTCTTCTTCATCGACTGAATTCACCGGGCAATTCCCCAGGCTATGGATAAGCAGAAGCAGAATTGGACGGGCACTTCCGGTTCTCACGAGAGCTTCGTCGGAGAAAGACGATGATAAACCCGCATTTAACCCGTTCGGTTTTGTCACTGACAATCCATCGAGCCGAAGCGCAATTCAGATGCCTGAGAGTCCGGCGGAGGACGGAAACGTCGGACAAATGCTTTACGTAACTCGATTTCTTCTCCTTACTAATTTTTTAAAGTTTTGGTCAAGTTTGTGTTAAAGGAATGCTTAGAGGAACATTCCTTCACCGAATTATGACTTTTATTTGCTCTGAGGATTTAAAGAAAAAATCACTCTGAACTCTGAAGCATGTGTAATTTTTGACGGCGAGACATGAATTCAGGCCTAGAATTATGTGAGCTGTCTTCTCTAAGAGTTAAAATTGTTAGAGATAGAATACTTTTATTTGCCTAATTGTATCTAATCAAAACGCAACATTTGTGAGTTTTTTTACTACCTGAAGCCTTTCAGTTTTGTGTTCGTGTTAGATTACTACTTCTGGCCTGAAATTCTTCACATATTCTAAAGTTATTACAGTAACTTAGTGATAATTTGTTGTAGAGAATTGAAGACAAAGGAAAGGAATACGGATCATATGTCAAATCAGGAAAATTTAGGTGGTTTGTGAGAGAAACAGGTGAGATTTTCATTTGCATTTAGGTTGAATTGATCTTGTTTGTACTTTAAGGACTTCAAAAAACTCGAGTTCGGTTCTTGCAGGATCACCTGAAAGCAAACGCGGGACAATTATCTTTCTCCATGGAGCTCCAACACAGTCATACAGCTATCGAGTTGTTATGTCTCAGGTTCTAATGCTGATTTTAGATTTTACTACCTTTAGACTTTGTTAATGTGCATCTCCTCCTCTATGACATTCTTTCTACTCTCTGACATGTTTAAAATTGTTTGATACGTTTTCATTTTGGTAAAATTTTCACAACTTTCAAGATAATTTAAATTCATTAAACCATTCAAATTTTAAACATTTATGTGATATTTTATTTATCACATTGATCTTTTTGTCTTCTTGATACTGTTTAAGAGGCTTTTTCTGTCTGGTTAGATGTCAGATGCTGGGTTCCACTGCTTTGCACCTGACTGGATTGGATTTGGATTCAGTGACAAGCCACAACCTGGTTATGGTTTTGACTACACTGGTATCGAGACCTTCTCATTGTAAACTTAAGTATTGAATATTGTTATTTTAACTAGGCAATGTTATGAAATTCTGAACAATTTTACTGGCAGAGAAAGAGTTCCATGAAGAGTTCAAGAAGTTACTTGAAGTTCTGGGGGTGACGTCTCCATTTTTCCTTGTAGTTCAGGTCTGAATGATGTTTACCCGGCTGGGATTGAATATTTTATGTTACATATCTATTTTCAGTCTACCAGATTAAAGTATATGTCTTCTGGCTATAGCAAAGAATACTATTGGCACTGGTCATTATTGAACGATAGTGGATGTAGTAGATTTTGGTTGAACTAGAAAGAAAATTTTCTTTTTCTCATAGATTTTACTCTATGTAATTTTGCATTCTATGTAGTATACAGAATTAACTACGGGTCTCTATTATAGAGGTTACAGAGAATCAGGTTTCCTACATATTACAGTTGAAATTGACCGAGAAACTTTTTCTTTTTGTTATTAAGGAAATTCAGTCTGATTTGTTTTCTAACAGAAGGAGATATAAAATTGAAATGAAGGGTGGATTAGTTAATAGCACTTCTTATTTGTTATTTTTGCAATTGATGAACTGAACTGATACTAAACAAGTGCTAATACTGAAGTATGCATGGTCAGACAGGGAAATGACCATGATCAAAATAAAGGACATGTGACAGATAGGAAAATTTTGTTGAAGTGTTGTGTTTGAGAAGTTTTTAGATGATTCTACATCAACAAGTAAAGGAAAAAAGAAATTATTTAGTACTTTTGGTGTGAGTATGACAACATAAAAGAACAGCCCTTCTATGTAGACTGCCAATCATTGCCCTAATGAAGCATCAAGTACTTATTAAATAATCTTGAATATAATCATCTTTCTTGCGCTTTACTAGCTGTTTTAATGCAGATCTTCCTTGTTAATTTTAGGCTTCTCGCATCTGTATATAATTTAATAATTTTTTATAATAGTAGCAATTTTTTGGACTTCTGCTGAGGTGCTTAACTTAATTGTGATAATATATTTGTAGGGATTTCTTGTGGGTTCATATGGATTGACTTGGACCTTGAAAAATCCGAGCAAAATATTGAAGCTTGCGATTCTTAACACTCCATTGACAGTTTCGTCGCCTATTCCTGGACTTTTTCAGCAGCTCAGGTTTCATTTTCTGTGCAGTTTAACCAACTGCTTGCATCTCATAGCAAATTGACTGTTCTTAATTGTTGCAAGAAAAATATTAACTGCTCTTTTTTTACATTTTATGGTATTCAAATCGTAACTGAAAGCCGTCTGTGCTTTTCTTTATTTGAAATATTTTTTTGTCTTTCACCAGATTGCAACATTGCTGGTGAAGTTAGCCTCCTAATTTTATTTTCTTTTAATATGCCATTTATGTAGAAAACCGAAAACTACAGGGCACCAAGCTGATAACTTAGGTGCTTCACTTTGCTCAAGGGGCATGTATTATGTGCCTCCAAATTAGTAAAGAATGAAGTCAGATTATTGAAATAGCTTCTATAAATCTGGTTAACTTGAAATTTCATCAAGATGATATGAAATGATGAAACAATTATGATGTTTCTCAGAAATCTGGTATTGCTAGGATCTCATTATTGTCAAGGAAATGACACATAAAATCTGGTTATCTTGAAACATTCATCAAGATGACATGAAACTCTTTTTCGTTGCCTTCCATGTGTAATCTCTCAAAACATTTTGGTTGTAGCATCTCACTGTGCTCGTCGTCACAAACCTACAGATACATAAATGTGTATTTATATAATATATATCATTATGTGAACTAGATAGAAGATTTTTTGTTCCTTCTTTTATATCTCTAATTTCCTGTGCTTTTCTTTCTTCCTCTAATCAGGAGGACATGAATAGTTTTCTCAAGATAACACAAGGGGTTTCAGTGGATACTGCTAATCGACATATATAACGACAATAACAACATACCCAGTGTGATTCCACAAGTGGGATCAGGAAAGGGTGGAATGCACACAGACTTTACCCCTACCTTTGCGGGGTAAAGACTATTTCTAATAGACCATTAACTCAGGAAAAGCTTTTTCCAAAATAGGTTTGAGAAATATTAGAGTAAAAAGCTAGGATAAAATAACGAAGAAAAGAAAAGTATTGACAATAGAAATACTAAAGACTGCCTAAGTAAAAGAAACAACAATAGTAATAAAATCGAAGAATAAGATAATGATAGAATAATAATAATGGCATTGGTAAGAGGGAACAGATAAGGTACTCCAAGGCCTCATTTGTTTGCACTTAATAAAAGTATTAATCTTAATCATTCATATTTCATTCATTTGGTTTGTTTGTTTTCAAGGTTTGAATCTTAATCATCAAGTGTTTTTGTTTTCTTATTTTACAACTACTTAATGATTCTGAATGATTAAGATCCATAACAAAGTCTTAATATCATTAAGATGTCTATTGAAGAACTTGTACCTACCACCCACAACCACCAATTCAGCCACAACGACCACTAACTACCATCCACAATCATAACCACCATCAATCACCGCCATTATACTCAGCCCAATCACAACCATCACTACCACCACTTACCAAAATCAATTGTTATCACCATTAATTATCATTTGCAATCATTACCACCAACATTATTACATCCACTAATCAGTATCGATAATTACCGCCATTAGTTAATATTATATTCCGCTAACAACAATCATTATTCACTGTCACCATTAGCTATCAATATTATTCCACTATTAATTATTAGCTGCCACCATCAACAACCACTAATCACTACTATCAACCAACTATACCATTAGATATTATCCACAACCGCCATCACCAGTCACCACCATCCCAATTCGATACACACAATCACCATCGTGAGTTGTTACCATCACTGATCACCATATAATTTTTTAAAATATTTTATTAATAATATTAGATCAATTTAGTATTTTATTTGAATTTTATGTTAATTTTTTAAACAAAGTTAGATTTTATGCATTCAGATGTTGAGAAAACAAACAGTCTTAACTATTTAGTAGTATGATCTTACAGATGTGTGTTTAGATTTAGACATCTAAATCTTAATGCACATCGTAATATTCAGATATGTATTCAGATTCAAACATCTTAAATCAAATGAGGCCTAAACTAGAACCATGCTCTGGGGAGAAATAACTTGACTACCTTCTAACCTTCTATCCTAATCCTCCGCATTGGATACTCATTTTCTTCAGATTGTCGTTGAGCCACAATTTCCTGAAGCTTGGCATGAATGCTGCTAATCAACATATATAGAGCAATTATTTTTCTTTTATTTGTTCTTCTGTTTATGACGAAAAGTTTGCTTCATTGCTTTTCAGATGTTCAGTATTCATTTAACTCCTTGCTTTTTAAACTGCATTGTCAGTTAACTATTTTCTAATTGAACTTCTCTTCTTTGCTTATGTATTAGAATTCCCTTCCTTGGTGAATTTACTTGCCAGAATGCAGTAATGGCAGAGCGCTTTATTGAAGCAGGTAGCGCGTAGGTATCCAAAATGCATTTTTAAATTTGAGAAATTTTGAATTAGAACTATATGATTCGTCTCATTTGATTGATTTTACACTAGTTGCTATACTCTTCCACGTATTTAGAAAAGAAATTGTTAAGATTAGGTAAGAGTTATCTTAAAACAAGAGTACTCTGAATCCTCAAGATTCTTTTTCTGAACTTGCAATAGTATTGCCATCTTATAATCACTGACATCATGTTTAGGGCCCTGCTAAATAAAAAGATTGACGATACACTGCCCAATTCCTATGAGTGACTTCATTCTACAAAGCTATTTCCTGTGGTTTTCCTTTAGCATAAGAAAACAAAAACCTGGTACCTTTATTTTGTTTTGGCTGTTCTCAACTCTCATCTCCCCCACCCATCCATGTTACTCTTTTGTACTTTTGGCCTATGTGGAAAGCTATGCAAAAGAAAATCCTCTATCACGTTCATATCATATATTAATGACATTTATCTTCAAACGGCTAATCTCTTTTCATATCTCGGCGTAGCTGCCCACATTATTCTCGTATTTTTTATCACTTGTATCTATGGACAATGGATTTTTAGCATTCACATGAGTTGATTATCTTGGAAGTTAAATAATGCACGAGCACCCTGAATATTAACACCAATTTATGACCTAGAAAGGGAACTGCGAAGAAATTTGAATTTGTTCACATTGATTAGACCAAATCCCCATGCAAACAGAATTAGCTGAAAACAAAATACTGTATAAACTATGGCATGAAAAGTTGCCATATTTTAATGCACTAGAAATTTACTTCCCTCTACTTAATCATACCAACTTCCTACAACTTCCTTATGTAACAAAATGTTACCATGACAGCTACGTCTTAAAGCTGGAGAAGGCTGATGTGTACCGGCTACCATATTTGGCAAGCAGTGGACCTGGATTTGGTTTGTAACCTGCATCTTATTCTATAACTATGCAAAAACAGATATAGCTGTATATGTTCTTATTCTCTTTCATTCATATTGTATTTATTTGGCTCAAGATGCTTAATAATCTAGCAATACTCAGCTGCAATACACATGGTCTATCATCATTTGTGAAGGACGTGCTTACCAAATTCTCAGACATAGAAGTTACATTTATGCACTAAATGCTATTCAAAAAGACTAGTAACCCTTTGTTTGTCTGTCAACTTAATGCATTTGAACAACGATATAAAAGAAAAAGAATTCAAACAAGAAGTTCCAGGAGGATCTAGTTTACATGTAGAGCCAGCTGGGTTCTGTGCTTTCAAAGTTTATTAAGCCTTGAAGTATTTTGAATGAGGTATGAAGTCATAAACCAAAGAACAAGTGTGAAACAAAGTGATTATGCACTACTTAGAGAACACCAAGTCTTAGTTTTTGAAAGTCTTAAGATTATAGAAGCAAAGCTTATTTTTTATGCACTTGGGATTTTAAAAAACACATATTTAAAGAAACAAGACAATCATCAAAACTTCTAATCATGTTTTACTGACTAAATTGAATCTGAGAACTTTGTACTTTAAATTTTCAGCTTTGTTGGAAGCTGCAAAGAAAGCTAACTTCAATGAGACTGCACGTCAAATATCATCTGGTTTTGCATCTGGAAGGTATTTAATCTACTTGTATTTTCCTTAGTTATGCTTGTTTCATAAAGTTTGTGTTAGAGCAGTTCTGTGTCTTAGGTTTATTCCTCATAGCAAGAAACAAAGCTTAATCCTTGTATTGGACTAAATTGTGCAGTGACACAGTTTGATTCTCTATACCCAATTTTTCCCCCCTTGCTCTGTTGTTGCTTTCGCTACATTTAGGCATACTAGATGTCATAATCCATGTTAGCTACGTGGCTTCACTTTCAATGTCACTAAATCTCTTCATATGAAGAAGTGCAGAAGCACAACCTTAATTCAAGAGCAAATGGATGTTGCAAATACTATTACACATATTAGATGTAGTTCAACTGTTAATTCCATTTGCATGTCTTGTCCCTTCCGGTACTTGATCATATTCCAGCATACTACTCTAACCAGAATTTTTCACTATTTCAAATATATAACAAAGTTCTAACGGCTACTGAAGCTGATTGGTTACTTTCAGCTGGAATAAACCAATTTTAGTTGCTTGGGGAATATCAGATAAGTATCTTCCACAATCAATTGCGGAAGAATTTCAGAAGGGAAATCCTGAATCTGTCGAGCTTAAGCTGATTGAAGGTGCTGGCCATATGCCGCAAGAGGACTGGTAATAGAGTTTAACCTTTCACTTGTGTGGATATTTGTGTCATCTAAAAAGTTTTTTCACGAGTCAGAGCTGTATTTCTTTTGGCAGGCCTGAGAAAGTAGTCGATGCTCTTCGAAAATTTTTCCGAGTTTAATGCACAACCTTCAACCATAGATTGTCAACTATTCCTGATGTTATTCCACTTGCAGCGGTGTTCATACGATAATGCTTGCTAAGGTGCCCTCTCAAAACTCAAAAGAATTAGCTAAATTTGCAACGTCATACAAAATTCTGGCTGAAATTACCAACCCATTCATATTTAGTTGAGTTTTGGGAGATGAACTATATCTAATTTTGTTTAAAACAATGTGATATATGTAAAAGAAGATTTTAAAATGTATACATATTGTAAGATCATATGCATTGCAAAAACTATATCTAATTGTGTTTGGCAGCTCTTTATCTTGTCAATCTACATCCACACAAAATCCGTACAGAATAACAAGGTTTAATACATAGCTAGCTCCTTAAACTTGCCAAAATATTAATAAACTGCTCAAATTATATACATCTTGTCTATAAAATTTTGAATATTTTTTGTGTACTTATTCGTTTATAAAATAATTAAGTTAACCACATAATCTATCATCTCTTTTAATTATACACGTTCTCTCCAAAAAATCATATAATTAGAGAATAATATATTTTAGATGAAGTTAACTTAATAACCTAAGAGATGAATGAAAACACATATTTTTTTTCCTTCCAAAATTTAAATCAAAATTATCTAATTGAGATATTTTATCAGAAATTGACTTTAAAAGTGACAAAATTGACATTTACATGGAACTTCAAGTTCCGTCTTTCACTTTATTTGTTCTTCCTATTTTCAATTAGGGGCTCGATCTTTTTCATCTCTGGTTGCTTTCTATGGTAGAGCTTGTGATCTCCGCCGCTTTCATTGTCATTTGTCTGCATTAGTCAAACAACTCGTTTTACACAACTAACACTAATTATATGAGTGTGTTTTTTCAATCAAAACGAAATCTCACACAATAAACATCACCATCATCGCCAATTCAACATTAGTTTTTGACGTTGAATCTCTAGTTTCTTTTTGCAAAAATACCAATTAAGATTTATAATACTAGTAAATCGTCAAAAATTTAGTTGGACAGTCTAATTTTCCAATCACTTATTACGTTTAAGATGATTTGGTATGTGTAATTTTTTAAACATATGTTATCAGGGTATAAAAGTTAATTTGATGCCAAAATCCATTTTGTATTTAAATGAAAGATAAATTTTAAAAAATTAAGATCTTTTCCTGACTTAACTTATGAATTCCTGAAGGCAACCACTATCATTAATAAACTTCTGATCACCAAAAAGGAAAACAATAGGAGGAAAAAACGAATGAAAGAATATCAATTAGTTCAGAAGAAAACAAATAGTTAAATGGATCTTTCTTATTAACCTAACATTAACCTACTCATGTACTGCTCATTCCCTCTATAGATGTCTACTTTTACTTGTTCAAATTAAAAAATCAAGAGATAATTATCAAGTTAGTTTTTAATTTTTGCTTATCATAAACAAAAGTCAGTTCCCAATGCACTTTTCAGAATATTAAATTTCAAATATGATATAATAAAATTGTCATTTTGTTTATTGTTACTTATTGCATAAGTAAAAATGGATAAAGAAAATAATTCCCTAAATTATTTTTCAAAAACTTCTAAATTGCTTGTAGTACTTACTATAATTTTTATTTTATTTTTAAATTCTAAAAAGTACAAAAAATTATTATGAACAAATAACCATGATGGCGCTGCCCCTATAAGTGATAGCTCGTAATTAAGGCACCACCATTTAATGGCAAATCATATCTTCCCACTTCCGTATATGCAAAGTTTCAATGGGACATGTAAAGAAAAATTAGTATTGTTCTACGCGATTTGTGCGTGATAGAAAAATTAAATTTAATTATAAATTTATAAAAAGATAAATAGTTTATTATAAAAGTAATTTTGATAAATTATTTATTTATAAAGGTCTTATATATAGAGATTTTATCATTAATTAGAACTCGTGATAAACTAGAATTTTTCTTAGTGACTGCAGAGTATTTTCTTGATTCAAATAAGGAAGAAGTAGAAGTATATCGACTATCAATATTATAAATATAATTAAATAATAATTTTTAAAAAATAGTGAAAAGACTATTTTATGTAAAATAGAGTCTTTTATTGAACGGCAAAAAGTTCAAACAACATTTCTAAAACCTTCACACTTGTAATATAGTATAGATATTTATTGGCTTCCTAAAAATAAAATTATTTTCACACATACAATCAATTAATCTGCCCAATACCCTTCACATATCTTTATTTTATTTAAATTTAAAGCGAGGTGAGATCTTTTTAAATAATACTCCCTCTTACTTTTACTTCTCCACTATTTTAAAAATAAATTCTCATTTTTATTTATCACTTTTAATATAATTAAAAAAAATAATTAACTTTTTATTTTTAATATTAATTATTTATTCCTTAAAATTTAATATAAAACATCAATTATTAGAGATAGTATAATAAAATAATCATATCAATTATATTTTTTTAATGAATATATCAAATCTAAATATGACAAGTAATAGCGAATGGCTGAAATAAATAAATAATTATCTCTTGCAAATTTAATTACGGTTACTGTACTTGTTGTTTTTATTAAATATAGATGATTTACAATAGTTATCATTTTAAGAGATTAAAATATAATTAAGTATATTTTTTTCACTGTGTCCTTATTAATAATTGTTTGTGAAAATAATGAATATTAACTAATAAGCATAAAAAATCTAAGTGAAAAGCATATGACATGTATTTAAATATTGTCATTATTTAGATTGACTACCTTTTTATTAATTGAAGAAAAATTAAGGAGAGAATATATTTTGAAGAAAAACTAACATTTTAAATAATTAAAAATAATAAAATATAGACATGATAATCAAAACACGTCATTTTTAAGAATTGTATACATTATAATCTATAATTAAAATAATCCAAATAAAGTAATATTTACGTATTATCATGGACGAAGCTAGAAATTCAAATATAAATTCCGCTCAATTCACTAACTTTAAATTATCATTATATAATTTAAAATTCATAAAATTAAAATTTTGGTTCCTTGTGCACATAATCTATAGTTGTTGCTTATCACATGGTATATTTGCTAGTAATTAATACAGTAATCAATCCGCGGTTATGTTATGTTATTTTCTCCTATTTAATAAAAAAATAGATTTAGCAGTTTAGGGTTGTCCTACTTTATTTGGTTTAATTGATTATTAACGTTTTTGTTTTTATTTATCTTGAGCAAATTAGAATTGTCTTCAACTGTTAATCAAATAGCTGACTATTGACGTGTTTATTTTTGTTCATTTTAATATATTTTTTAATTTGCTTTACATGTTCAATATATATAATTAAATTTTGAAATATTTGGTAGAAATAAATTTTATAATTCTTCTATCAAGCCTTGTGACAATCTCTTAAAATATAGAATAAGATTATATTTAAATTACAATAATTTTTTTTTGTGATTGGATAATTTGCTTCTTTATTGAATTGAATTTTCTTTGTTCCATTCAGTACCCATTACGTCAGAAGAATCTTTCTTTGACAAAAAAAAATATTTTATCTTTGTTTCATAAAAATGGCTACTTTTCAAGAAAAAGAAATATCTCCAACCCAGTACTGATGGAAGATGATTTTATTTTTTATGTTGTGGGGTTTGTATTAGATTTTTCAGTTATACATTTTTAACCTTTAGGGGTGTGTTTCATCTGGGCAACAAATTATATTACTGGAATTAAATAATAACGAAATTATTTAATTATTTAATTTATTCTTAGATGTTTGATTCATTAAATTAAAAATGAAATTTAAGGGACATTATTTTATAATATAAAACATGTTTTACAGCATATGCGGAATATAGGCGGTGCAGATTAGGGGTGGAAAAATTAAGAGGGTTAATAATCTGCTTATTTATTAGCTCAACTCAATTCGTTTCAACCTATTTAAAATTGAGTTGATATGCAACCCGAATTGACTTGAGAAAGATCTTGTCAAAATATTTTTAAAATATTTTTTTTAATTTGATATGTTTTATATAGCTAGAATAAAGAAAAATATAATTTAATTAAGTACTAAAATATTGAAAAAGAACAAATAAAATAAATAAAATTTAGTCAAAGTTGGGTGGGGTTGGATCTTGACTCGCTCTAGAACCCATTACTCAATTCGTTTTGACCCAACCCATTTTGATCTAAGCAAATTTGGATTGGGTTGGATCTTAATTCGTTTGTTGTCTTGACTCATTATGACCTGCTCAAATTTGACCCAACTCGCCTAATTGTCACCCGTCCTACATATGCACCATTTTTCCTTATATCTAGGTATACGTACTTTTTTTAAATAAGAAAAGGCTTAATAACTAAATATCAATGGAGTTTTGAGTAGAAAAAAAATAGTAAATGATAGTTTTGTTTATATAGAGTCGTTCAATCAACATTTTTAAGAGACTTTACATATTTAATATAACTAGTTACATGCACTTACTTTTTACATGTGTATAGTGTTAATTAATAATAAATGTCTATAAAATGGTGTACGCAACTTCTAAAAAATAAAGTAAAATTTTTTAAGATAAAAATGTATTTAAAGATTTGTTCCTTTTTAATTTTACCCATTCATCTCTTAAATCATTGCATTGAAATGACTTGTTAAGATCTTCCATTTTGACATTCGATGATCTTTCAAATGTTGAATGTCCTTAAAACTAGTGTTGGTAATACAATTAAAATTGAAAAACAAAATATCTTCACGTTGAGGCATAAATATATTTAAGCCCACTGTGACAAATTTTTATCGATCTAGCAGTAATTTTTTGACTTGTCTCCTTCATGATACAACCACACAATTATATTAATATATAACTTAACAAACTCATAACAAAAGTTGAGTAAAAATTATATCAAACGAACACCTTCCTCCGATCAAACAAAACTATTGTTTTACTACTTTTATGCGCTCTATATAATTAAATGAATGAACTATGGACTATTACTAGGGAAGTTACGACTTACAAATCATTATGAGGTAGAATAATGGGCAAATTAAAAACTAGTGGTTATAGGATAGGAAAATTATAACTACTATGTGAGTAATTAGGCACAAACAAACTGACTGAATTTGAATTTGCATTCAAAAATTTTGTATTAGGCAAAATGCTTTTTAACAAACACGATTTCATATTTAGGAGATTCAAACTCAAGAATTATAGTTTAAAATAAATGAATAGTTTAAAAAAAAATTGGGTTTCTTTTTATTATTTCACTATTAAATGTTAGTACTATTAAAAATTATTTTTTCTTACATTATGATTTTTTTTTTGTTAGTTCATAGATATTATTGTATGCTTTGTTTGTAGAACCTAACAAAATTCTGATAATAAGTCAACCTAAAAATATGGGCAGTTTTGTTATTAAATGGAGTAAGTTATTTATTTAATGATTTCTTTTTCTGATAATAAGTCAACCTAAATACTTTCTTTTTTCCATTTTCTCTATTCATCTTGTTTTAAATTCCAGTACAGAATTTAATTTGAAGTTCTTTTTCATTTATTATAATTGATCCCAAACTAACAAAAATTGAAGAGATAAAAATTCAATAATTTTTTAGTTACAAGTTATTTTTGACGAGTTATGCTAACGTCTGACTCCAAATTTCTAAATATTCTTGAAAAGTTATATATTTTTTGGTGAAGTTTTATTATGCGTTTGATTATGTTAAAAAATATGATTTCTATCCATAAGTTTTAAAAATACTCATAAGTTTGTATTATCATTCTATAATGAGCATTTTTCGTTAAAGAATAACCTTATAACATAATTGATAACAATCAATATCAACAAAATAAGAATATAGGCAAGATCAATACTTTGATTGCATACTCAGAATATGCACTGATTTAGTTAGAATTATAATCCATTAAAAGCAAATTGTTCTTTTTTTTTAAATTTTGTCACTTAAATTATAATTCAATTTTTTTTGAAAGAGGTAGATAAATATTAATTGAAATAAATAAATGATGGGTGTTATTTTTATAAAATATAAAAATTTAGGATAATTTTTAAATATTTAAACTATTCAAATACTAGAACTTGGCCCAAGTATTAGCTTTTTCTAGTATTTGAAGACTTGAGATGTTTGTCAAATATATTTCTCCAAACACCACTTGCCAAGTTTTTCGTGAGAATATTTGCCACTAAAAGGTGTCTAATAATGAGTTTCATCTCACCCCTTTTCGGCCAAATCGTAATTAAATTGCTTACATGTTGAGTGATTCATCTGAATCTAATAACTTTTGTTCCTAATATACAATTAAAATTCTCATTATGGAGCGTTTGTTCATTGTTGATGTGACTAACAAGTGGAAATACTCCTCGACGTATATTTTATCCGTCCAAAAATGTGTTGTTTTGAAAATTAAGCACTATAATGAAGAAATAGTTTTTTAATAGTATTCTCTCTAGTGCATATTAAATTATTGTTGAGATTTTTTCAAATTTCAAAATAAGTTAATATTTTAAAGTTCAAAAGAATTGTTGAGACTATTTTTACATATTTATCCTTTATTTCAATAAGATACTTGATAATTTTATATTTTTTAATAGAATCATTTGAGATAAAAAAAATAGTGGAAAGTAGTTAATAAAATATTTTTCTTATGGAAGATCCATGTGTCAATACTCCAATAAATGTATTTTTTTAAATTTTACATTTTACCCTTTATTTTTTTAAATTTTGTATTAGAAATAAATGAAATATTAAACGAGTATTTAGAGTTTAAAAGTGTATTTTTTAAAATATATATATGACATAGCTCAATAATTTATTTATTTTGAAACAGAGAAAGTATCTTAAATTCCTTGAGCATTAATTATTTTTTTATTTTTTCTTTTTTATTAAAAAGACATTTATTTTGAGAAAGAAGAAATATAACACGGGAAAACACAAAAGCAGGAGATCCCAACAGAATTCTGCACATACATTTCTACGTAAGTAGGAGTGTTGCTTTTTGTTTTCTTTTAATCTATATCTATATCTATATAAAAATATCAAAATCCTTAGAAATATTATTTAAATTTTTATAATTTATTATTTTATTTATTTCGTTTGAAGATTCATTTTTCAAATAGAATTTTTTTATATTTATTTATAATTAACTTTTGATTGAGAACTATTTTATATTAATAATTGTATAGGATATGAAGGAAAAATGAAAACTATTATTATTTTTCTAATATTTAAGACTTTGAAATTAATTAAAATTTTGACTATCAAATATTCTATTAATAAAATTATGTAATATATCAAATTTAAAAAGAAAAAGAGTAATTTAAAAAGTACTATTTATTTTATCTTTTATTTATTTAGTTTTAAGATTCACTTTTGAAATGTAATTTCTTTATATTTATAATTCACTTTTGATTTAGGACTATTCTATGTAAATAATTAACTAAAATTTTGACTACCAAATATTTTGTTAATAAAAGTATGTAATATAACAAATTAAAAAAGAAAAAAGTTCAGTAAAATTATGTTGAAAACATTAAACTACCCCTTTTATATTTAGAAATCTTTTGTTACATTAAATTTTAATCAATTATGTATTTATCTTCTAACTATTCAACTCTAAATTATTACTTTATGTATTCAAAAACCATTAAAATATCTATGTTGTAAGCAATTGAATTGATTTTCCCATCTTTGTCATTTCACAGTAGACTAAACTATTGCATCAAACCAATAGTATTTATTTAATTTTGTTTACATAAATACCGTATTTATTTAATGACAAGTACTATTTATATATAATTTTTAAATTGACATGATACATACGTGCAAAACACGTGCACTGAACTAGTTTCATAAAAGCTATATCACAAATAAAATTGTTAATGCTAGTTAAAATTTTGTTTTATTTTCAAAATTTAAAACTGGGTTTGGAAAAATTGAAATACTGTTTGAATGTTTGTATTTAGCAATAAGTACAAGAAGTTAGGTTTTTAAACACAAATTTTTGTGTTTTGGAAAAAGCAATGAAAAGAAAGTACAATTTCCCCCGCCCAAAACTCTAAATACCAACAGACTGCTTTGATTATAATGAGGTTGTTGTCTATAGTAAACCTCACTCTTTCCCATTTCACCACTTGTCAACACCAATTAATTAATCTCTCGTTTTATTTTGTCCCTTCATTTTTATTCATTCAATATTTTAAAAAATAAATTTTTCGTTTTACTTGTCGCTTTTAATATATTATAATTATGTTTTTTCATTGATATTAATTACTTGTCCTCAAGATCTTAGGTTATACATCAATTAATACTATAAAGCTTACTCGTTCTTTTAGAAGTCACGTAAAATTAAAAGTGAATTGTGGGAGTTTAATGTATTCGTTTTAAATTCTTTTGAATTGACATATTGTAGATGCTAGATCTTTTTTTTATGGACAAAACATTATAGATGATATATACACGTGTTTTTTTAATTTGATCACAATTAATATTTATATATATATATATATATATATATATATATTTTAATTTTATGTATGTGATTTTTGAGATGAGGGTCTTTCGGAAATAACCTCTCTATCTCTATGAGGTAGTGGTAAGATCTGCGTACATTTTTCCCTCCTCAGACCCCACTTGTGAGATTTGCACTGGGTATGTTATTGTCGTTGTTTTTAATTTTGTGTATATGCAAGCAGATACTTAAACTTATATAAAGTTGATATAAGACATAATATATGTAAACACCACGTAAGATAAGAATTGTCACATAGAACAGGGATATTTTGAAAAATATAAAACTTCTTGAAAATCTATAATAAAAATTTTGGGATCCATCAATTAACAGGGATATAGTGATAATTTTACTATATTTTTTTTATAATAAATATACCAAGTAAAAATTTGACAAGTAAAAATAGACGAAAGAAAGTATTTCATAGGGTGAGAATCATAAAATTTATCATATGCTAAGATAACACCACATTGTTTTGATCTTCAACTAATTAGAGACAATCTAACAACATATTCTCAAAAATATTTTGAATTATTCTCTCACACAACTATATGTTACACTTTTAAAGAGGGAATCAACCACAAGAAAAGTCATGACAGAGTAACTAAAGCCAAAAAATATATATATACATCCAGGGGCGGACCCAGGGAGGGGGTTTGAATCCTCTTAGCGAAAAATTACACTGTATATATAAGATAATTTTTTTTATATTTTCGTATATATATTAAACTTGAACCTCCTAAAAAATAAATAAAGTCTAGCATAATGATAGGTTTCTTTTTAAATGAACCCTCATGCTCAAAGTTTGAATTCCACTTAAAGCATTATTTTTTAGTTTTTCTTAATTATTCCTTTGAAAATTATATTTTATTAATTTATTCGACGAAGAGATATTAGATCAATAGAACAGAGCATATATTATTTTTCTGCAATAGTATATCTATACTTAAAAATACTATGTATAAGTAACTCACCTAAATTCTTTCGTCTTTATAGATATCTAATTATTTTGAATTAAACCATTACAACAATGTACTAACATTTATTTATTTTTCATGTAATTAATTAATATTACATTTATCTTGATGTAAATTGATATAACACGTAATTTATTCTCATTATATGTATATCGTTCTAATATTAATACTCTCTTTGTTTTTTATAGTACTACTTGACTTTAAAATCAAATATATATATTATTTTTAAAAAAATTTAAAATTAAGAAAAATTTATTATTTTCTTTCAATACTATTATTTGCAATAAATTACTACATAATAGTAAAGATAAAATTTTGATTTTCAAAGCATAATTAATAAAATAAATCACTAATAAATACCTTTTTTTAAAGTATGTGAATTGTGATAACTAAACGGGTCAAATAAAACAAAACAAAGAGAATATTTATTTGATTTCACGCCATTTCTTCTAACTTTTTGGTATTTGCATATGTTTTTCGTGAGTCCCCTTCTGATTTTTTTTTTTCCATAAAATGAAATTGAAAAATATATTTTTATGACTACTACAAAACAAGAACTAATAATTCACATGAAACGTGAAAATTGTGGACACACTGTTGGAGTCTTTGTTTGAAAATGATCATTCTGCTAAGTGTATTTTCCGTGTCAATCTCTTAATCACTTTCAGCACATATTCATTTTAAAATTTATCACAAAGTCAAATATAAGATCAAAATATTTATCTCAAAAGTCGAAGTATCCTTGAAAAGAAATATGAAACAAATACAGAGTTAATATAGTAAAGAATAAAAATGGGTTTGTCTGAAATTAATATGTAATTAGAAAAAGTAATTAGTGAAATAGCCAAAACAGTGAAAGAATGACAAAATTGTGGTCTCAGAAATTGCTCCTAAAATAGGTTGGGCGAAAATAATTAGAAACTGCCAATACATGAAAAAACAAGAAAAACGGCAAAAGAGGGCCCAATCCCATCAAGAGGATGCCACGTGTCATTAAACCAACGGTGATCTGGTCCACCAATTTTGTGTGCGTCTTAAATTCACGGTTAAATTTGGACTGCCCCCTCTTCACCTTCACCCCACACATTTCATTATCTCTCATTAAAACCTAAAAAAGATCCTCTAAAAATTCTCTAAATAGTATTACTTATCACAATAATTCATGACCATTTAAGCAGCCAACAAGGTAAAGTCACTGAATCGAGCGGTAAGTATTCTTTTATTCTTATTTAAAGTTTTGATTTGAAATTCAAATCCAAAATTACTTTTGATAATAATGATTTTAAAAAGTTACCGTGTAATTTGTGGAAACCCAAAACCCCCCACACCTTATCCTATCATCTTGTTTCAAAACCTTTCACTAGATTTCCTTTCACTACTTTATCTATCTTCTAAAGCTATCTCCAACTTTCTCACTACTATTTAGTGTCCCTCTTCCTCTTACATTCTCTTCCACTTTTCTATCTCTCTCTGTTTCTCTCTATCGATTGCATGCTCATTGCTCACAACCATTTCTTGATATGCATCAAATTAATTGAACCTTTTTTACACTTTATTTCATTCAATTTCACTACTTTTGGTCAGCTCTTTTATTGAAGGTTCATGGCACCAAGATCAGGCAGGGGAAAGGGAAACAGAGCTAAAACAGACAAAAAGAAAAAAGAAGAGAAAGGTGAAATACATGTTTCAGTTTTGTTATTTTTTTAAAACAAAAAAAATTCATTTGTGCTTGTTCTTTACATTCTTTTTTGTTTTCTTTGCAGTGATTCCAAGTGTTCTTGACATAACTGTTATCACTCCCTATGAAACTCAAGTTGTTCTCAAGGTATTTCTTCTGGAAACTGTTTGAACATAAAACTGTTATCTACGACTCTAATTTGTAAATACTATTTTCGAAATTTCACAATTTTTATGTCAAAACGCCGATCAAATTTAATTTGTTGAAGGGCATATCGACGGACAAGATACTGGATGTAAAGAAGCTACTATCTGCCAATGTTGAAACATGCCATTTCACCAATTATTCTTTGTCTCACGAGGTTTGTTCAAAATTGATGATTCTTTTCCTCTCTCTCTTTGTATATTTTGGAAGTTAGCTAGTTGGTTATTAATCTTTGGTTTTGTTGTTTATTTATTTTGTTTAAATTTTAATTAACTCTTTAATCATTCAAAATAAGAAGTGTGTTAATATGGAAAAGTGATGGTTGTTTAAACAGGTGAAGGGACCAAAACTAAATGACAAGTTAGATATTGCGACTTTGAAGCCATGTTTGCTGAGAATGGTTGAAGGTAGGTTTTTATTAATATCTAATCTTGTGTTTTTAGGGGTGGAGCTATAACATCTAGTGATTCTGCTTATGACGTATTATTTCCTAAATTCAGAATTTTATAAACTTTAAATCTTGATTCTCAAATTGGAAAAAACTCAAATTTAACATCATATTTCCAGCATCCAGGCATGTTTGGTTACTCCCAATGTTGAATATCTTTTTATTTTTGTGTACATAAGACAAAATTAAATTAATACAGTAAATTATTTTCGTTCATGAATAATTTTTCCTTATTAATAAATTATCCTAATTAATTATACTTACCAACCCAATTTGCCAAAGGCAAAAAGCATTGATATATTTTGTTTAAACCAATGACATGCATTTCCATAGAAGTGCATCGGTGTTAACAAGTCACTAATTAGAATAATTAATTAAACCTAACAATTAGCGTCAAATTTAAAAGCTTCACCTACTTCCCCCAACTAATATTAACAAAAAAAAGGAAAAAAGAAAAGACCGTGGCCCGTGTGGTATCTGTTTCAAGAGCCAGCAGAGAGCCACGCAATTCATAATCTTTCCTGTTTAATGTTATTGTACTACTGGTGATTTTTTTCTAAGGATCAATATGTCCCATGCAAAATTAATAAAAATTCATTCATAATTATTCGTATGATATATTTAATTAATGATTATATATAAATACGCACCGAAAAAATAGTTTTGCAATCCACTTCGTAAAAAATTTGAGAAGACAAATGTAATTTTGGGTTGTTCTAACTTTGCAATTATACTCGGCCAAACACGACATAGGCAATTTAGTCCTAATTGAGCTTTTCCGCATTTGCCTGAAATTCCTACGTTATTTACAAAAATGCCACCAACATCTCAGAGGACTACACGGAGGAGTCTCAGGTGGTGGATCATGTCCGGAGGCTACTCGACACCGTCGCCTGCACTACCCGTTTCGCCAAGCCCAAGGCCGGGAAATCCACCACTACCTCCGCCACTGGAGGCGGTGCCGGTTCGGAATCTCGGGCCAAGAAGTCCAAGGCGCAGCGAAATGCTTCAAGCCGGCCAGCTTCGCCGTCAGATGGAGTGGCGCCTTCATTGGAGACATCAGCTCCGGCGGCGCAGGAAGAGAATGAAATGGTGGCGATACATCCAATTCCTAAGCTCTCTGATTTCTACGAGTTCTTCTCTTTCTCGCATCTCTCTCCGCCTATACTGAGTGCGTTTCTTCTCCCTTTCGATTTTTCCAAATTTCAATCTGGAATATTGTAGAATTTATCCTGCATTTCTTCTAATTGAGCTGTTTCAGGTTTGAAAAGAGCGGATTGTAACAATGCTAAAACAAGGCGAGATGGCGACTATTTCGAATTACAGGTTCCTTCTTTTGTTCTGGTTTTGCATTTGTTGTTCTAGATTGTTGAGGATTTTGATGATGCAAAAAATTCTCTGCAGATTAAGATATGCAATGGAAAGACATTGCAAGTGGTTGCAGCAGCAAAAGGTTTCTACACTTTGGGGAAGCCACTTATGCGAAGCCATTGCTTGGTTGATCTTCTGCAACAACTCAGCCAAGCTTTTGCTAATGTAAGTACCTTCATAGACTCACTATATGTCAATTCTTGCTAGCATCCTTCGTATAATTTGCAAATATTTTTTGTGCATTAGGTTATTTATTCACTAATGAATATTAATCACCCTAATTATTGATCGCATTTGCCATATACGTGTCATTATCATTATTTTCTTTATGACAGCAGCTACTTTGTAAAAGACTACATGTATGAACAGGACAGTTGGTTCATCAATGGTATCACCACTCTATTTTATTGATAATGATTATAAAAGAGGTGGACGGTACAAGAAAAATCATGCTCATTTTTTCTGCTTGATTTATCAGTACCAACTCAGACAATTGATATCAATTACTTCAAATTTGTGATGTCTATTCCGTTTAAATAATTTTTTTGTTAATTAAAAGCTTGATTTTACTTTTCAGGCATATGAATCCTTGATGAAGGCCTTTACAGAACATAACAAGGTGACATCTTGTTTATTGCAAATAAGCATCAAGGGAAAATGAGGTGGTATTTAATTGTGCCCATATTTTTCTGCTCTGTTGGTTGTTTCAGTTCGGTAATCTTCCATATGGTTTCCGCGCCAACACATGGCTTGTCCCTCCATCCATCGTTGATTCTGCATCAAACTTCATTCCCCTTCCGGTGGAGGATGACAGTTGGGGTGGCAATGGTGGAGGTCAGGGAAGGAATGGAGAGCATGATCATAGATCATGGGCCACTGATTTTGCAATACTGGCAAAACTTCCTTGCAAAACTGAGGAGGAGAGGGTGGTTCGAGACCGAAAGGCGTTTTTGCTTCATAATCTTTTCCTTGACGTCTCTATTTTTAAAGCTGTCTCAGCCATATACCAAGTCATGGATTCTGCTTCAAGGGATACCTCAAATTGTGCTCTGGGTTCAGTACTCTCTGAGGATCGCATTGGTGACTTGTCTATTATAGTTAAAAGAGATTTCGGGGATGCTAGCCTGAAAGAAGTTAAAGTTATCGGCAGTAGAGATTCCAATATATCTGCTGAGGATGCTGCTCAAAGAAATTTAATTAAAGGAGTAACTGCTGATGAAAGTGTTGTCATACATGTAAGTAACAAGCTTCTGAAGTAAGATTTGGACTTGGAAAACCCTTATATAGTTGTGGTATGATTTGCGTTTCCTCCTTTATTTACAAGCAGACACATGGCCACCCAGTGGGAAGGGGATGGGGGTGGGGGATTTAAGTAGGCATTGCATCATTTGTTTCAGAGAGAACATACTCTTTTCACCTTCTGGAAACATCCTCCCTCTCCCTTCTTCCACTGCTGTTTCCATGGCGTGAGTTATTTATGACATAGGTAACATCTTTAACTTCCATGATGTCAATTGGTTCTATAGTTACTTTTCAACTCTCTCTTTCACGCACTATCTAATTTTATTTTTTGGTTTCATATAATGTGCATAGGACTTGATGTAGAAACATGGTCCCCCCTTGTGTATAATTTTATAATTTTGTAAATACACTCCTATCTTCTCTGTCACCAATTATTTCAATTCAGGAAGTTGAAAGGATATGTTTGATTGGACAGGACACATCCTCATTGGGCATGGTGGTTGTGAAACATTGTGGTTACACGGCAATTGTGAAAGTTGTTGGTGACATTGTGGATGGCAGTCTGCCTCAGGATATCAAAATCGATGACCAACCTGATGGGGGAGCCAATGCACTTAACATCAACAGGTTTGACGAAATTCATTAAACCTAGATGAACTTTTATATGGATGGTTATTGAACGACTAAGAATTTTATCAGTAAGAATGTACTTAAGTAGATGTCTTTTCTTGAACTGTTACCACAGTCAAGCAATTATGCATGTTTCCCTTTCCCTTTTCTTTCTTTGATAACTTTTGGTGCATGTATGAAGATCACACTTCATATAAGTTGGGAACGAACAGAATGTTAAGAGTTCCACTGGGAATGACAAGTCACATTGGTCAACAATGTCAATGTTCAAAATTGAGTTTGTGAATGAGAAGTCACTTTGGTCAACTGATGTCAGTGTTTAGATCTAAGGGCTCTTTTTGTTGAGGATGCACTCTTGTTTAGGACTAAATTGATGGATTTCTTCCTTTTTGTCTCACAAGGTGCTTGCTTCTAATTCTGAGTTTTAACCTTTTCCAGCTTACGCCTTCTGCTCCACAAGCCAATGACAGCTGGCTTTTCTGGAGGTGGTCAGTTACCCCCGACTGATGTGAAAGACCACGCAAATTCGATGTCTTTGGTCCGTAAAGTCATTAAAGATGGTTTGAGTAAGTTAAAGGGGATGGATGATAAATCCAAAAAGTCCATCAGATGGGAACTTGGTTCTTGTTGGGTTCAACATCTACAAAAGCAGGAAATACCAGCAGAAGGCACAGTTGGGAATAATGGTAAGGCTGAACCCATAGTGAAGGGACTTGGAAAGCAGTTTAAAATGCTCAAAAAGAGGGAAAAGAGACCAGGTAATGTTAGTTCCATGGATGACAATGAAGCAGATGATGTGACAGCCAGCACTCTGAACACAGAAAGTGGCTCTATGGAACTAAGCAATGGCAACCCAAAGTGTGAAGTTGAATGGAGGAGATTTATCTCTCAAGAAGCTCACCTTCGTTTGAAAGAAAGTGGGACGGATCTCCATCTGAAGGTCAATAACATAGTTTTTATTTGAAACATATTTATGCTATTATTTTGATGAAAATTTGATGTCCAAAAGAAGAGAAAGAAGAAAGAAAAGAGTAGTGAATAAACAAGTTTTTTTTTCTTTCTAAGCACATAACTACTCTAATATGTACTCCTATTTTTCTTTTTCGGATGCTTTTTTTATTTTCTACAGAAGTGTTTAGTCATCTCTCCTCCAAAAAATAGCCTCTGCTATATGACTCCACACATCTTGTATTTTTTTCTTCAAATCCTTCATGATGTTACTTGAGAAGTTCTGACTCAGCGACGAGAATTCAAGATGCCATTGAATTCTCAAGCTAAGCTGTTTCATTTTCCATCTTTCGAGTGAAAGGGAGAAAGATTGGTAGGAAAAATTGTTGAGGAAGTTGATATATCTTGTTTAATCAGTCTTTAATATTTTAAGTCATGGTAAACTGATAACTATGCTTCTTGTTACAGTCAGTGGATGAACTTGTCGAAATGGCACAGAAGTATTACGATGAAGTTGCTCTCCCGAAGCTGGTAATTCAAAGTTCTGGATGTATTTCAGTAACGAAATGAAATTTTTAAATGCATGAAGAGAAAAACTAATCTCTAATTGTATTTAGGTTACAGACTTTGCATCGTTGGAACTTTCTCCAGTTGATGGACGCACCCTTACTGACTTCATGCATCTAAGAGGATTACAAATGCGTTCTCTGGGTCATGTGGTAAGATTTATTTACTTCATCTGTCTCAAGCTTTCATTAGTTTTCAGGAATTGAGACTTGTAGATGTCTTCTGATGAGCCTGACGTCATCGTGTAATCCAGGTTGAACTAGCAGAGAAGCTTCCTCACATACAGTCGCTTTGTATTCATGAGATGGTTACTCGAGCTTTCAAGCATGTACTTAGAGCTGTTATTGCCTCCGTTGACAACGTGGCCAACTTGTCAGCTGCTATAGCCTCATCCTTAAATTTCTTGTTCGGGTCTTCTCCCACACAAGAGAATGATGAAAACCACATTCTCAAGATGCAATGGTTGAGGAAATTTCTGGTTGAAAGATTTGGTTGGAGATTAAAAGATGAATTCCAACAGTTGAGGAAATTGACCATCCTCCGCGGGCTTTGTCATAAGGTACTACAAGCTTGCCTGCATTAATTAAAATTTACCATTCAAAGTTAATAACATTTGTTTTTTTTTTTCAGGTTGGACTAGAGTTGGTTCCAAAAGATTATGATATGGAATGCCCATACCCCTTCAGCAAAAGTGATGTTATCAGTTTAGTGCCTTTGTGCAAAGTAAGCCTTTCTGTCTCTCTGCTTCCTTTTGAACATCATGACAAATGACTGGAAATGCAGCTTCATTTTATTAATATCTGCTTTTCAGCATGTTGGATGCTCTTCTGCTGATGGACGGACTTTACTAGAATCATCTAAGGTTGCTCTTGACAAAGGGAAGTTGGAAGATGCTGTTATGTATGGAACAAAGGTATAAACTTTAAAATACAAGTATATGCACACACTAGTCTGTGAAATCCATTCCTTATAGTGCACAGATTTTCTTAGCTTGTATAGGAGACATTTACTTTACTTGCTTGTGTATTTATTTGCAGGCCCTGGCAAAAATGATAGCTGTATGTGGTCCCTATCACCGTGCCACTGCAAGTGCATATAGCCTCCTAGCTGTTGTTCTTTATCACACTGGAGATTTCAATCAGGTAACATAAAGTTCAGCGCTTGACTTTGCTGTATGAAGTGGCATGCTACATTAAACTAGTCTTGTTTCTCCTTATTTTCATATCTTGCTCGTTAATTATCTAATAGCAGAACCAAGTTCTTAAATTTAATCAGAGTAGCTAATGAAAAGTTTTCAAATGTAGCAAAGGTAGTTGAGGAAGAATTATCTTTAGGCATGCTTGCGTATTGATGTACGACAGACAATCTTGGAAGTATACCTAAACATCTTATGTTTTATTTTTCCAAGCATTCAAGCTCCCGCAGACAGCTTTTGGATTTTTTCAATTAAAAAAAAAATTCACTTTCTTTTTGACCTTCCATTCACTTGTGTATTCCGCCACACACTATTGCATTTGCATCCATTAATAAAGTAAACAAATGCAGACTCCTTGGATATACAGAATTGCAGAATGTACGATAATAATATTTCTGAATGATTATTATTCTTGTTTAGGCAACAATTTATCAACAAAAGGCATTGGATATCAATGAGAGGGAGCTAGGACTTGACCATCCAGATACAATGAAAAGTTATGGGGATCTTTCTGTATTCTACTATCGTCTCCAACACATTGAGTTGGCTCTAAAGTGAGTGAGAAAAAATTCTCTTTTTTAGCTGGTCATATTATGAAACTAAGACTTAGAGCCTGTTTGGCAGCTTTTAAGCTCTTTTTAGCTTATAAATGTGTTTGGCAATTATTAAAATAGCTTAAAAAAAGTTAAAAATTGCTT
>JBCEWC010004828.1:0-26327 GCA_038996855.1 Solanum aculeatissimum
CTTCCGCATTTCCGAACCGATGATGAGTGTAATGATGCTATGATGACTTGATCGAGGGTCTTCGGGTCCTCTTTCGCCATGTGACATCTAGGCCCCCTATCCGGGTCGTGACAGAGTGAGTCAGTGATTATTATTTATCAGTGGTCACCTTGCTTGTCAGAGTTGCACTGTCAAATATATTGATTTGCACAGGTGTGTTTGATAGCTATCTGATTTGTGGTTTTGCATGGTGTGGGTATCTGTGGTTGAGTTTTTTATGATGTTTGTCATTATACCGAGGTCTGTGTGTTGTTGTGCTACTTATGTAGATTGAGTCTGTCACTTGAGGACAAGGAATAATTTTAAGTTGAGGGTGTAGATGTGCTGCTGAAATACAACACTTTTGATACTTAAAACTTGAAATTTTGTGTGTTCTCAAAGTGGTATTGTTAGATTTGATGTGTTTTTATGTTTGATTTTCAGGATTATAGGGTTGAAATGATTTTTAGGCAAAGTGTGCTAAAAGTGCAGTTTTCGAGGATTCATGAAACCCTTTACAAGTCGTAGATTATTCCAAAGGCCATAGAAGGGGAGTCATAGAAAATTCCAATGAAGGGTGATTTTCATAAGTTTAATCTAAGGGTGAGTTGATGAGTCGTAAATCATTATACGAGTCATAGATTAGTTGTCATACTCTGAGGATTAGAGATTAGGGAGTTGCTGGAAATTCATCAAATGAAACCCTCCATGAGTCATAGAATCTTATACAGTCCATAGAAGGGTCTCGTAGAAGTCACCCCATTTCTGAAGATGAAGTCCATGAAAGCCCGACTATAGGCAGTGGAATATGTTACGGCCCGAAGAGCCTGCCAACCCAGCTTTCCTAGTTTGAATTGGTTTTGTATTTTAAACATTATAAATAGGTTTTTAGGTTATTTTGTTTGGCAGAGAGTTCGTAGTAGTTCATACTTTTTAGAACTTTTAGTTAGAGATAAACAATATTTTGAGTTCTTGATTCGTAATTGCAATTTCCATTGAAGAGTTGGATTTCTTATGCTTAAATTCATTCGTGTAAGTGCTCAATTATGTTATTCTTTATCATGTTTCTTGAATCTACATTAATTATGAGTAGATAAATTCATAAATAGGGTTGTGGGAACCATGAAGAACTAACAATGTAAAACTAGATAATTCGTAATTCTTGGAAGGTATGTATGAATTTATGTATTAATTCTCTTTATCTAAAATGCTTTTTAATGGATGGTCAATGTTAGAACTCGCCTAGTGTTACTTGCCTAATCAAGGAGGTAATGAATAGGAAAAGAGAATAATAAAGAAGATTTGATTGATGTTTTCTGGTCTATTCAGCCAAACTAGATCAAGGGGAGGTTATATTGGGATTATAGGTAAGGGTTAGTAATATCACACCACGGAGGTGGATCAAACCCTATGGTGAAATTTATCTCTACATTGGATCAAAGGTTTAGGTAAACTTAACTTACTATTCTTCATCTACACATTGAAAAAAATTATAATTATCTGGTAATACCGAGTTAGGAAATCATGGGGAATGCATCACCCTAGTTAGCTCTTCTACTGATTTTATACCACTTGCTTTAGTTTAGGCTTTTTACTCTAAATTACAACTCCCCTTTTTGGGAGATAAGTAGGTAAATCACCTATTTTGCAATTGAATTATTCTGGAGTCTACCTTATTCCGTGTGGGTTCGACCCTAACCTTTGTTATGTTATTTAATTAACAATAATCATTTTATCCTTCAAAAAGGAGATGCAGATTGGGTGACATCATCCACCATATCTAATACCATCAAGTCAGAAACCGTGTCTCTCTCCATAAAAGTCACAACACATCTCCGATATACTCTATTCACCACTAAAGATTCACCTATAGGGGTAGAAACATAAATAGACTTTCAAGTTGCTCATATAAAACGTCAATATCCAAATCAAAATAAGTCAACACATAGGAATAAGTAGAGACTAGATCAAATAAATCTAAAGATGAATGGTGGTACACCGGAACCATAATTATGATAACCGCATCAGATTTCTCTGTCTTGGCTCTTTCCGGGATAGCGTATAAAACTCTACAGCCACAACTACCTCACGGGTCTCTACAGGCTCTACCTCTCACTATTCCATGTCTTCCTTTAGTACCTCCTCTCATGCCCTAAGAAGTGTGTCTAGCTGCTGGTGTTAGGGATAGACAAGCTGGCTAAGTCCCAAAAGCCTTAGTGAGGAACGCACTATATTGATAATGGTTGGCGAAGTTCCCAACCTAATCACAAACATAGCAAGCTTGAGGATCCCGTTCTTGAGATGATTATTCCAAAGAACCATCACGTCTAACCGAACCAAGAAAACTATCATGGACTATCTGAGTAGGTTTAGACCTCTCAATATTTTAAGATGCTTGAAGAGCTACCTGAACTGCCCGACCCTGATGGCCCTCCCCATAAAACTCCCAATCCTATGGTGGGTGACCTCTAAACTACCTATGTCGATGGAACCTCTTCCTACCACCTTGTCTCTCATGCCTGATGTGCTCTATCATACGAGTGTGATCAATAACACTCTAAAACATGCCTCCAACTAAGACCAAGGAAGTTATAGCCTCCTAAAGATACCTTTCCAATCCCTTGGAAAAGTACTGAATCGTCTAAAACTTAGTAAGGATGTTGGACAAGGCATATATGGACAATGTATAGAATCTAGCCTCATACTCTGACACTAACATAGAACCCTGTTGAAGCCTATCAAACTCATCTCGACGGCTGTCCCAAAAGATGTATGGCATAAACCTCCCCAAAAATATTATTGTAAACTGCTCCAATGTCATAACTGGAGATCTAATAGGTCAACGATCCACAACTAACCTCCACCACTCCTTGGCAAGACCGATAAACTGATAAGAGGTATTAGCAACTCTATGCGACTCCCAGATAACCAAATTACACAGTTGGTCCTAACACTCTAACAAGAAATCATAAGCTTTATCACTTAAGGTGCCATAAAATCTCAGATGAGCTAGTCGAACAAACCTCTCAAAACTCTACTTCTCAGCTTTGGAGATGGTTGGACTGGCAAAAGTAGGTGGCACCATAAATAAGGGTGGTGTTATCGATGGAGAAACTGCCAAACTCTAAAATTGGAAACCCAAACTCGATCGAGATGCCTAATGTGGAGTCACAATAACCATAGGGGAATTCGATGGAACAAAAGAAGGACCACATACACAAAAGTTGGATCGGCTGGGGCTATAGGAGGATCCATCGATGCGGAAAAAACTGGCACATCAATAAACGTTAGGGATGGAGAAGCTCCCTTCAATCTAGCCAATAACCTCAATAGCAGCTCCTAGACTGAAGGTGTAGCGAATGGACGTAAGGGTGGTGGTATAGGATATGCATACCCCTTAGGCTCGTAAGTTGGCCCTAGAGAAACTGACCTTGTTTGTCCCCTAATCGGAGCCGCTCTTCTAGCAAGTCGTCAACCCCTAACCTTATCCCAAACTCTACCTTAACCACGAGTGGGAATTACATCTGCTTAATCAGGCTCTCCCACTGATAGTCAAGATCTGGTAATCGACATTTGTGCAAAAAAAGTGGATTAGTCACTTCAAAACATATGATATGAAGAAACGCACGAACCGAAAGCAAGACATAAAGGTTTTTCCTAAAGAGTATCTCGTAGCCTCCTGAAGATGGGTGTAGATATCTAAACACCAATCCATGAGAATCTACTGGACATGCTTCTCTTGGATCACGAGCCCAACGTACTTAGAGCTTTGATACAAAACTTGTCATGACCCAAAATGGATTACGACCAAGGAAGAATGAAATAAAGCAGAAACCAACACAACATAACATCAAAATATACCAAAATTTAAAGTCATGAGTACAATAAAATTTATAGTAGTGCAGAAGATAAATACAAATGTCTAAAAAAGAAATACAAGACTATCTCATAGCATTTGATACAATGAATAAAATGCTTTGTAAGACTGAGTCAACTACCCTGTGTGGGTCCCTATACTCGACCTGTAGGGAGGAAACACAGTAGGGATAAGTACACAGAAATATACCTAGTAGGTTCAACCAACAGGGTAATAGAAATCAAATAAGAATTTAATAACGAAGAATCCTAAACCTGCATCCAAAAAGGGTTAGTACACAATAAAAATATACATAAAGACTTATAATATCTCCCACATGTTCAGAATTACTACACAATGAACAATATACACATAATATATGAAATCTCATCAATTCATACATCAAGTATCTATCAAACTTCCCACCTACTCATGGTCAAGGGTATCACAATATATCAACCTTGCCACTTGCCTGTGGTCAAGGGGTTTTATAATGTCTCAACCTTGCCACCTGTCCGCGATCAAGGGATATACAAGTATGGATCTCATCATTTCCTCCTACCTGTGTCAAGTGGGTGGTACAACTATAGAACAAGTTACCCTTGCCTCCTTATCACGACCTAAGGGTAGGGCCTATACGTGACACAACGAATGAGAACCTGAGAGAGCACCAAAACAAGCCTTATAGCAGTTATATACACCTCATTAGTTCAGAAAAGCATAAGTAAACAACAAACACATATTTCTAAGAGAATCAGAACTTTTGACTCAAGCTATGGGGATCCCATAGGGATTGGGATTTGCATGGGTTCATATACCACATAACACATAAGAACTAAGGGGAGGGTAAATATGACTCGCTATAGGGATAGAAAGGGGTCTTGGGACTTTCAACATCATCTCATATCACATAAGTATATTCTCATAACATAAGCATAATAAAATATAGTCATAAGCATAGCCTTCATAAGAAACAAACATAAAGTATAGCAAGAGAGTACGTAGAGTTTATAAGGTGTTTGAAAATTCCTCTAATGTATGGAATAGAACGGGGGCCAAGACATGTCCCGCGCTCACCCTCAAAGTAAGGACGTAAAGCAACATAACATAGTAGGTAGACAGAAGGTGGTTTGTCCTTGGATGATAATACTCACCACAATAAACTTTTTGCCAATCAACTAGCCATCAAGAGGTGGAAGGTGATAGTCTCCGGTCCCTATATGGTTAGATCATGTAGGCAAATGAGTATGCATTAGTACGTTTGAATGTACTAAGTATGCGGGAATGCAAATGTTGATGAACATGTAATCCTACAAATCAATGTTAGATGACAAGGCACATATATATATAGAAGGAATTTTATATACAAAAGAGAGTAGTATATCAATATGCCATGAAATACGTGATGCATGTGATGCCAATATACTTTAACATAGTAAAGATGACACCTCAACCGATATATAAGACCAATTAAGCTACAACCTGGAATTCCAATGTTCACCCTATACCAAGAGAAAGCACAATCTACTTGCCAAAGGTAGATCTTACACCTTCTTATAGGAACACCACCTATTTCGGAGAAATATCCTCACCTTACGGGAACACCACCCAATTTGAAAAGGTTTTCCATGTCCAATCACTCACCTTATGAGAACAACACCTATTTTGACTAGAATCATACCTTATGAGAACAACACCCATTTCGGAAAAGATTTCCATAAACATACCATAATCATACCTTACGAGAACACCACCCATTTCGAAAAGGACTTTCATAACATGAACCTATGTTTAGCACATAGCTAATGAGAAAGGAGACCTTACATAAGGACACCTTAGGTCGAGCCCCCACCCCTAATCTCATTCAGTTCTAAGTCATCATCCCAGGGGAATACATATACATAAACATGCTTGAAATTGGGACATAAGTCTTTTCAAACCATAACCATGCATATTTAGGCCAAAGGACCAAATCATATTTCATGTCATTTTTTCATGATAAGAGTAGCTCAAATATTCATAATCATATTGGTGTAAACACCCATAATTGCTCAAAGAGCCATAATCATAGACATTTATGTGATCACATTTTTTTCATAACCCATACTTATTCAAACTCATAGTCATAATATCAATTAGGCTTCACCCATATCGAATACTTCAAAAACTCTAATGCTCATGTATGTAAATGTCATGAATGATGATGACGATAGCATGGGCAACTAGTATTCATAATTTAAAACTCATAATAGGAAGAATCCATATGAAACTACTCGTTAAATCAACAATTAAAACTCAAATTACAAAACTCATACATAGATTTAAAGCTTCAAGGGACATGAATAATTAAACCTAGAAAATCTTAATGCAATTCATCATATTTGAATTTATATTATTTTAAAATCATCAAATAAGTGCAGCCACTACTTCAATTTAATTAAATCAACACTAATTTTAAAGAAACATATTCAAAGTAGCTGAATTTCATAGAAATTGAGAAATGTAAAAATTGGGGACTTCATGGTTTAAATGAGACCATGAATCAACCCCACATACCTTGATTAACTGGAAGATTTAGAAATAAAAAGTATTGAAGAAGAATACCTCTTTGAATTCCAACTTGAACCTTCAACCCACACTTAGAAGAGAGCTTTTAGATGAGAGAGTTTGAATATTCTAAGTGTATAAATGAATTTGAATAGGAATGGAGGCGTATAGGATAAATCAGATGTTTACGAGGACTTATGAAGACTAAAACGACCTTGGAAAATCACCAAAATTATAACAAACCATTAATGAAACGAGCCTCAAAAGTTGTCAGGGGACCATTTGATGGACCCCCGCCACGGGTCGTGTGGTGGGCCATGGATCCTACAGTGGTCGGTGGTACTATCCTTATCCAAAATCTTAGCATGTTCAGCTCTACTAAATGGTACATGACATATCAAGAGTCTCATAGACCATGCAGGCTTCCATATAGTTGACACAAGTTCCAGAACGCTAACTTTATACTTAGAACCATTCCTTAGGCTAATACCTTCATGGAACACTAAGCCAAAACTTTTGTTAAGTAAAATGAGACCCTCACATGGACCTTACAAAGGTTCACGACACGTAAAAGGTCTCCTGGTAATATGCCTTAGTAAAAAACTCAATAATACCCCTGCATAGATGACATTTACAAAAATATAACTTTTTCATCTGAACTCGGAATCAAGTGAAACTAGATAAGTTGGAAAGCTAACTCAAAGAGCTTAAATTTTATAGGTCATAGACCATCTAGTTCTTCCTGTGCTAAGAGATATGACTATTTAAATTTGACCCTCCCAACAGTCCTTAAGATATACTTAACCAATGCAATTCTCTTGCTCATGGCTATAAAAGAGAGTCTCATGGTGATCATTAACCACTCAAAATGAGTTCAAAATCATTGCATAACACATCAATAAGGTTTTCCAAAGTTTGGGTCCTTCCATCATCTCCCCCTTGAGAACATTCATTCTCGAATGGGCTAGAACAAGGCTTTAAAAGCTTGACTTAATCAAGAAACGTACAACATAAAGACATATTACAAGATTCATTATTTGAATATCATAAAATCATCAAAACGCATGTCAAAACATCTTTTAAATCATTTTCATGCATATGTATGCATGTCATGTCATTAAACTAAAGAGTTTAAATATTTAGAATATGAAAAACCTAATATCTTAGGCTTGAGTAGATTTGAAAAGATAGGGTTATCGTGCCATCGTATTTGACTCTACCTCCCAAGTAGCACTCTTTACAAGTAGTTTTTTCAAAAGCACTATAATCGAAGCCACATCCTTGTTATGAAGCTGTTTCACTTGCCTATCAAAATTTCAACCAGAACCTCTTCATAAGCTGAGTTTCCTCCAGCTTCAACACCTTACAAAGGCACAACCAAACTAAGATCACCAATCCACTATCCTCAAATCCTGATACATCTTGGTGGATCCTTAGTGTTTAGAATAATGAGAGTTGTGAGCTCGACTTATGATCACTGCTCTAAGTCTATCAACATCTAGCACGCACAACCGGCTTGTTGTTGAAGCATACCATCCTCCCCTCCCTCCTCCCCCGGGAGTAAACTTCTACATTCCTTTTTTGAAACCAACCCATCCCCAGAATAACATCAAAATCAAACATCTCAAGCTTCATAGGATTAACTAGAAGGACTTTATGCAAAACAAGAATAGGTCCACCCTAATAGATTTATTAAGGAACAAAAGACTCACCCACGGGAGCACAAACTAAGAAAGGAACCCCTAAAAATTTCATGAATCAAACTAACTTAATAGCCAAAAGAGGAGTCACAAAAGATAAATTTGCACCAAGATCAAACAAAGCATAAGATTAAATTCAAACACTTTTAACATGTCGGTCACCACATCTAGAGTCTCTTCCACTTTCGATCGAGCATTGAAGGTAAGAAATGTTGTGGCCCTTATCACCATATCCAAAGCAAGCACCCGGATCCCTCAAGCATACAACGAAGTGATTCTTCCCATACCTACCACACCGAGGAGGTAATGTCCACCTCTGACCTATTCCCTTAGAGGAGGCGCTCTAGCATTAACAACCTTTGCATTAGAACCTTGAACCTGTTGAAAGTGACTAAAACCACCACCACTCCTAGAGTCGGAGAACCCACCATCATAATGGGCCCTCTTAGAATTATCCAATCTCCTTCCCTTAATCGTTTCCCCTTTAATCTATTCAGCATAAGTCATAATCCTAGAAATTCCCATGTCTTGAATAAGCATAGTCGTACGACACTTTTTCACAACCAAATCAAAGATCCTAGAAATAAAATTGTGCATTCTTGCACGGGGGTCAGCCACCAGCGTAGGAACATACTTTGCGATTTTTATGAACTTGAGGGCATAGTCCCACACAACGATTCCACCTTGTCTGAGATTGATAAATTCTATTATGTTGGCCTCCCTAAGTTCAATAGGGAACAAATAGTCCATAAAGGCAAACTTAAACTCTTCCCAACGAACACCATAATCACCAATTCTCTCCATTAACCATTAGGTATACCACACTTGAGCCACGTCTTTCAAGTGATAAGTAGCCAGTTCAACTTTCTCTTATGAAATCATCCCCACAATAGTCAACACCTTGGAGAGTTCATAAATGAAGTCTTGGGCATCCTCCTCAGCTTTTGAACCAAAGAACATTAGAGGATTCATCTGGGTGAAATCTCCTACTCTAGCAGCCAAAGTCGAAGAACAAAGAGGAGGATTGTCCTACCTTGCCTGGTTGGTTATGACTTAAGATAACATAGCCAAGGTCGTACAAAGCTCACTCGGAGTGACCCACTCTTCCACAGGGCCTGGGGGAACAAAGTCCTTACCAACAGGGGTAGGCCTAGGTAGGGGAGCTCTTCTTGGAGGTATCTTCTGAAAAGAATCAAGGATATCATCAAAATCAATAAGTCTTACGACATGGTTCATAGCATAACATGAGAAATGAAGAAGTTAGACAATTCCTAGAATGCCATCATAGCCTTTCACTCATAGGTATGGTGCACTTCACAGCCATGAATAAAACTCTACTTGATGCGACATATTGGACTCCGAGGACCATTTATAAACCAAGTACTTTGATACCATATTTTTCACGACTCGAGGGTAGCACCTAGATGTAAAACGACGAATGAGAACCGAATAGAATTCTCAAACAAGTCTTATAATATTCATTTACACCTCATCGATTCAGAAGTGCATAATTAAACAATAAACATATAGTTCTAAGGGAATCAGGACTTTGGACTCAAGATATGGGGATGCAATAGGGATTGGGATTTTTATGGATTTATATAGAACATAACACATAAGAACTAAGGGGAGGGTAAGTATGACTCACACTATAGGGATAGAAAGGGGTCTTGAGACTTTCCATATCATCTCATATCACATAAGCATATTCTCATAACATAAGCATAATACAATATATTCATAGGAATAGCCTTCATAAGAAACATACAACAAGTATAGAAAGATAGTAGGTAGAGTTTACAAGATATTTGAAAATGCCTCTAATATATGGTATAGGACGGGGTCCAAGACATTCCCGGGCTCACCCTCAAAGTAAGGACGTAAAAGAACATAACATAATAGGTAGATAGAAGATGGTTTGTCCTTGGATGATAGGACTAACCACAAGTAACGTCTTGCCAATCAACAAGCCGTCAAAAGGTGGAAAGTGATAATCTCCAGTCCCTACATGATTAGATCATGTAGGAAAAAGAGTATGTGTTGGTACGTTTCAATGTACTAAGTATGCAGGCATACAAATGCTCATGAACATATAATCCTACAAATCAATGTTAGAAGACAAGGCACACATATATATAGAAGGAAGTTTATATACAAAGAAGAGTAGTATATCAGTATGCCATGAAATACATAATGCATGTGATGCCAATATACTTCAACATAGTGGAGATGTAACCTCAACCAACGTATAACACCAAGTGAGCTATAACTTAAAATTCCAATGTTCACCCTACACTAGAAAAAAGGGTGATCTACTTGCCAAAGGTAGACCTTACTCCTTCTTATGGGAATACTATCCATTTCAGAGAAAGAACCTCACCTTATGGGAACACAACCTTTTTCAGAAAGGATTTCAATGTCCAATCACTCAACTTATGGGAAAACCCCATTTTAGAGAGTACCTTATCTTATGAAACAACACCCATTTCGAAAAAGATTTCAAAATAAACATACCATAATCATACCTTATGGGAAAACCACCCATTTCAGAAAGGACTTTCATAACATGAACCTATGTTTGACACATAGTTAATGAGAAATGATACTTTACATAAGGAACCCTTAGGTCGAGCCCCCACACCCAATCTCATTCGATGCTAAGTCGTCAACCCATGGGAATACATATACATAAATATGTTTAAAATCGGGATATAAGACTTTTCAAATCATAACCATACACATTTAGGCCAAAGGACCAAATCATACTTCATATTATACTTTCATACATAAGAGTAGCTCAAACATTCATAATCATATTTGTTTACATACCCATAATTTCTCAAAGAGCCATAATCATAGACATTTAAGTGATCACATTCATGTCATAAATCATACTTGTTCAAAATCATTATCATAATCTCTATTGAGCATAACCTACATCAAATACTTCATAAAAGCCAATGCTCATGTATGTAAATGTCATGAATGATGATGAGGATATCATGGGCAATTAGAATTTTTAAGTTAAGAATCATAATAGGAAGAATCCATATGAAACTCCTGGTTAAATCAACAATTAAAACCCAAATTACAGAACTCATGCATAGATTTAAAGATTCAATGGACATGCATAATTGAACCTTCAAAACCTTAATACAATTCATCATATTTGAATTTAAATTACTTTAAAATCATTAAATAAGTATATCCACTACTTCAATTTAATCAAATCAATGTTAACTTTAAAGACCCATATTTAAAGTAGCTTGAATTTCATAATAATTGAGATGTCTGGAAATTCGGGACTTCATTGTTGAAAAGAGACCACGAACTAGAAACACATACCTTGATTAACTAGAAGCTTTAGAAAGAAAAATGATTGAATAAGAAGACCTATTTGAATTTTAACTTGAACTTTCAACCCACACTTGAAAGAGAGCTTTTAGATGAAAGAGTTTGAATATTCTAAGTGTATGAATGAATTTGAATAGAAATGGAAGTTTATATGCTAAATCATATGTTTAGGATATCTTAGGAATACTAAAACAACCTTAGTAAATCACTAAAATTATAATTAAACCATTATTGAAATGAGCCTCAAACGTTGTTAGGGGACCATTTGATGGACCACCACCATGGGTCGGGTGGTTGGACACGGACCATACAGTGGTCCGTGGTACTATCCTTAGGCATAATCTCAGCATGGTTAATGCCACTAAAGTGTACACGACCTATCAAGAGTCTCACGGACTGTGAAGGCTTCCATATCATTGATGTGAGTTCCAAAACGTTAACCATATACTTAGAACCATTACTTTACCATTCCAAAAAAATTTAAATTCATAATGGTTGGTAAAGGTTAGTGTTAAACTATTTGTGGTTGAATTTTGGTAGCCATGGGCCGTATTTAAGTGGCCGGATTCAAAATGGATCTTTTGGTGAAGTTACGGGGCCGGTTGGGCAGTTTATTTTGAAAGATCATGACTTTTGGTATGTGTTGAACTATGTGGGCTTCTATATATCAAATTGAATCCCTTTGAGTTATCTTCGTAATGCAATTGGTTTCACTCAATTCGGAGTTTGTATGGGAAAGTTACGGCCAAAACAGTGGGACTACCCGTAATTGGAAGGATGCTGAGAACAAGGTTCTTAAAATGGGCTAAGGGCTGGACCACGGACCGTGTGGTGGTCCACGGTCCACCATGATAAAGATCATGAGCAAGCTGTTGACTCACCATCCTCTTCTTTTTCACTGGGTCCTTCATGAACTTGGCATACCCGGGCATTTTCTCCAATGCATCAATGAGAGTGAGATTAATAGACAACTACTTTAACATGGAGATGAAATTTCAAAACTTCCCCTCTTCATCCTTCTTCTTGAGCCTCTGAGGGGAAAGGTGGTGGAGACCTAAGTATGGGCTTTAACCTTTTTGGCATCACGATTTCATCACTCACCCTATCCTTGTCCTTGTCATCTTTAGTATCTGCATCCTTTCTCTCTAGTGTCTCCTTATGAACCACATCATCAACTAACGATATTGGTGGGTTGATCATTTTCCTACCACTTCGTCTAGTCACTGTCATGCACTGTCTATCATTTTTTGGATTTTGCACTGTGTTTCTTAGCAATGTACCTTTTTAGCACTCAACTGTGTAGACATCTGATGAAATTTTTGCTCCAACTACTTAATAGCCACAGATTGAGACTCAATCTTTTAATTAATACCTGATATGTCAGCCTTTATCTCATTCAATATCTCATCTTGTGCATTATCCTTCTTCAGAAACTTGTCAAGCTACTTTTCAATCCTTGAACTACCAATTCCAGAATCATGACTTTGTGGTGGCACATATGGTCCACTTCTATACCCATCTCTGCAACCCCAATCACCATCTCGATCATGTCCCCTATTTTTATCATAGTATCTACCTCGGTTGTTGTCCCAATATGCATTATCCCTGTTATAGGTCCAACCTTGATTTCCATGACCTTGGCACCAATAGTCTTAGTTGGACCCTTGGGCATTGGTCCTGAAACCCTCCATCCGATCTATCACAAATAAGTATCCTCCTCATAACACGACTCTTCATACATGGGTGCTCCTGGTAGTTGATGGTTGATTGCATTCTCCCGTTCCTGGTTTTGCTTCATCAATAAAAAAATATTAGTACTAATCTGAGCTAACTCTTGCATCATATTTTCATTGATCTTTAACATACTCTTGATTAGTACTAACTGGAGAAAGAACTCTTTGTTGTAGATTTGACCCTTGTGCCCCATGCATGATTAGTCTTTTCTACTTTCTCCGGTCATTGAGCCACATCAGGAAAAGTGCAATCCAAAATGAACCTCCAGTTATGGTGTAGGTTACTACTTTACAATTATCATTTACGGCCCGAAAGAATATCTCCACTAAGGAATAATCAACAATCTTATGGTCTGGAACACTTCTCAAGCACTTAGTAAACCTCTCCCATGTAGCACTCATGGATCACTAGACAATTGCTCAAAGTTATTGATTTGATCCTTCAGCTTCTGTTTCTTTGACTTGGGAAAATACCTCTCCAAAAATGTTTTCTGCATTTCTGCCCGTGTATTAATAGAGCTCTGTGGAAGTTCGGATAACCATGCTATCACTTTGCCTATGATAGATAATGAGATGACACGGATCCTAATGGCATCCATGAATAGATTTTAATTTTCCATCATGATTTTATAGTCGAACACAATATTAAGTAGATGGTTATACGGATCCTCTGATGGTAAACTCGCGAAAACCATTTATGCTGCAACATTTGTAGTAACCCACTCGATATCACAAACTTAGTATCTTCCGATAGAGGAGGCAACAACATTGCTCCTATGACATCCACTGTCGTAGGATCAAGTATGTAAGGATTCCACCCATTAGCAATTGCTTGCTGATCTTGAGGCAGTAGATTCATCTCCTCAAGTGGTGGTGGGTCTTGATTATTCCTGTTGAGTGCAACTTTATTAGTGTTATCCTGGGTCATGCTTCACAATGTTCTCTAAATCCTTGGATAAAATAGAGCCAAGGAATTGCCTCGAATACGAGTATTGCGCATACACTACACTTGTATGTTAAAAAGAACAAAAAATAACAAAAATACATAAAATAAAGAAATAAGGATTAACTTACAAATTAGCCTAATTAAACCAATCTAAAAGTTGTATTCCCCGACAACGGTGTCAAAATTTGATCATGCCAAAATTAGACCTTCCAATTATGGTATAAGAGATTGTTGTTCAAATATAGAACCTAACAATGGTTAAAGTTGATCCCATGAGGAATATGGTGTAGACTTGGAGTAATTAAATCAACTAAGATGAATTAATTAAATTTCTTCTAGTAAGAGTTTTTTGATGTAAAAGCAATAATTAAACCTAAACTTAGATCAAACAGTCAATGCAAGTGTTGTAAATTCAGTGAGAGATGTAACTAGGGTATTGTGTTTCCATGAACTCATAATGCAGTATAACCTAATAATATAATGAACTGGTAAGTTATGTTCACTTAATTCCTTGGTCCGAAAACTAGACAAATTTCACCATGCAACAATGTTTGTCTACGGGTGTCGCATTACTAATCCTTACCTTGGTCCCAGTACAACCATCCCTTGGTCTGTTCAGGTTGATTAGAAGAGTATGCTCATATCGAATCCTGCTATTTATCTCTTTTCCCATTCATTACTCTCTTGGTCTAGCAAATAAGAATAAGGTGAGTTCTAACGTTTGCAACCATTTAAAAATAGTCAAAACGAAGAGATAAATAAGATATACATGCACACTTTCAAGGATTAAAATATTTGGTACTTACTTTGTTAGTTTTTCATAGTTCTCACAATCCTAGTTGTGGATTTAACTATTCATGTTCGTTGTAGATGAAAGAATCATGTTATGCATTTGCTTAAGTAAACACTTACAACGAAGAATTAAAGAACAAGAAAATCTTAAATCTTCACGTAAATTATAATATTATAACCCAAAGATAAGATTAAAAGTTGTCCATACTAAATCTCCAAGAACACGCTTAAACAATGCAATAATATGAAGTCTAAATTTTTGTACATTGAAAATCACCCTAAATTCCTATTTATGATAAAAGAAATTTAAATCCTAGACTAATTAGGAAAACTAAAATCGGAGCCTTCCACGAATAGAGTTACAGGTTGTAGATGCATTCATGACCCATGGATTGACTTCATAAGTTGCATCCTAAAAATCTACCTTCATTTTACGACTCGCCTCTTATGGACCATAGATTACTCGTGGACCGTAAGTTCCTTCATCCTGTTACTTTCCACAACTATGCACATTCTCTGGGCCTCAAATCATGAACTGGTCTATGGATCGTCAAATGAACCATGACCCATCCTGGTAACACATAGTTTCAACTTCAGTAAAATAGGCCTTTCATTGGATCAGGACTACGAAACCTATCTATTGCTCATGGACTGAACCACGAACCATAGATGGTCTCGTAAAACCTCAAAAAGCTACAACTTTTCCAAATTAGTACAAAAACTCCCCGAATCTTATAATCCTATAAAATTAACATAAAAACATATCAAACCTACTAACATCGCTTAGAGAAAATACAAATTTCCAAGTTTAAAGCATTTAAAGTGTCATATTTTGGCAGCACATCAAAAACTCATTCTTTAGCGAAACTCTAATTTTTTACAAAATTTTCAAAATCTGACTTTTAGACTTGACCAAAAATGACCCAAGGTAACTTTCGAGAAGAGAAAAATGGTAATTTGATCAAAAAATGCAAAAAATTACCTTCGAGCTCATTACATCTCCACTACTAAAAATAATGTTCATCCTCAAACATAAGATAAAGGTTATACATACTTGAAGGCTCAAATAACTGAGGGTATTACGCACACATATTTGATTCTATCTCCCATGTAGCCTCATTCGCGGGCCTATAGCTCCACTGGACCTTTACTGAAACGATCTCCTTAGTCCTCAACTTCCTCATGTGCCTATCTAAAATGGCCACTGGCTGCTACTCATAAGTCAAATTTGGGCTCAACTCAACCGAATCCGTAGAAATCACATGAGACTTGTCTGAAATGTAATATCGCAACATCAAAACATGGAATATAGGATGGACTGAAGATAAGTTGGGTGGAAAGGCAAGTCTATAAGCCACCTTTCCCACTCTATCAAGAATCTCAAAAGGACTGATGAATCTTGGACTGAGCTTGCCTTTCTTCCCGAATCAAATAACACCCTTCAAAGGTAACACCTTCAACCAAACCATGTCACCAACCATGAACTCCAAAGGTCGAATCCACCTATCAACATAGCTCTGGGTTGCTACCAATCTACTCAGAATCAATCGCACCCACTCAAGATCATCTCTAAACATATTAACACCTATGTTCACCACCACTACTGTGTCAAACCATCCTATGAATGATCTGCATCTCCAACCATACAAGGCCTCAAAAGGAGCCATTTGAATGCTAGAATGATAATTATAGTTGTACACAAACTCCATCAAGGCTAAGTGTTGTTCCTGTCCAGCACTAAAATCAATAACACAGGTTTGAAATATATCCTCTATCACTTGAATGGTCCTCTAGGGGTTAAAAGTTGTACTCATATCCAAACGGTACCCAAACAACATTGTAAAGCCCTCTAAAAATGTGAAGTGAACAATGAGCCTCGATCTAACACAATGGAAACTGAGACGCCATAAAGTCTCACTATCTAGATAATATAAAGTTGGGTCAGTCTCTCAATGGTATACTTCACTTTGACCAGAATGAAGTGCGTGGACTTAATCAATCGATCCACCACTACCCCAAATAGAATCAAAACCCCCAACAGTAGGATGTAAGTTAACCACAAAGTCCATGGAAATGCGTTTCTATTTCTACTCGGGAATGGGCATCCTCTGAAGCACTTCACCTGGCCTCAAGTGTTAATACTTGACCTGTTGAAATATCAATCTGTTGGCTACAAACTCTAATCTATCTCTCTTCAGACCCGGACCGCCAATAATGCTAACTCAGATTATGGTACTTCTTCGCTGCCCCTGGATGAATAGAATATCTAGCACAATGAGCCTTCTCAAGTATCGATTTGATTAAATCACCAACCTTGGGCATATAAATACGACTCCTAATCCTGAAGACACCATCAGAATCAAGCACTACTTCTCTAGCTTCATGTCTAGTCACTTTATCCCGGATAATACACAACTTCTCATCCTCAAACTGCCTCTCACAAATCTGATCTATTAAAGATAAGTGAACATAAATGAAAGAAAGTACTCCACCCTACCTTGAAATCTATAATCTCACTAACCCATTGGCTAATGTCTGAATATCTCTATCCAATGGTCGCTCCTCAACCCGGATGGCTGCTAGACTTTCCATGCTAGAAGCCTTCCTACTCATTGCATCGACCACCACATTGGCCTTCCTAGGATGATAGAGAATAGTTAAGTCATAGTTTTTTAGAAGCTTAATCCACCTTCTTTGTGTTAGATGTAGATCCCACTGATTGAAAAATATTGTAGGCTGTGATGATCAGTAAAGATCTCACAATGGACTCCATATAGATAGTGACGCCATAACTTTAATGCAAATATAACTGTAGACAACTCCAAATCATGACTGGGGTACTTCTTCTCATGGACCTTCAACTAGTTAGAAACATAAGCAATAACTTTCCCTTTCTACATCAACACACCACCTAACCCCACCCTTGAAGCATCATAATAAACAGTAAAATCAACACCCTCTTCCGACAATGTCAAAATATGAGTAATCGTCAATAATAACTTGAGCTTTTGGAAGCACTCTTCACACTCATCTGACCAATGAAATACCATATTATTCTAAGTAAGTCTAGTCAGTGGAGCTGTAATAGTGGAGAAACCCTGAACAAAGTAGCAATAATAACCAGCCAAGCCATAAAATTGCCAATCTTTGTAGTTGAGGTAGGCCTAGTCCAACCCCGAACTACCTTAATCTTTGTTGGATCAACTCGAATACCCTCCTTGGATAACACGTTCCCCAAAAATGCTACTAAACTCAACCAAAACTCAAACTTGGAGAATTTTGCATAAATTTTCTCCTCTCTAAGCCTCTAGAGTGCAATCCTCAAATGTCTCACATAGTCCTCCTCTGTCTTGGAATAGACCAAGATGTCATCAATGAACATGATCATGAATGAATCCAGATATGATTGGAACACCCCGTTCATCAACTCTATAAATGTTGCAAGGGTATTAGTCAAATCAAATGACATAATAAGAAACTCATAGTGGTCATACCTAGTCTGAAAGGTTGTCTTTGGAATATCTGATGGACGAATCTGAAGCTAATGATACCCAAATATTGAGTCAATCTTAGAAAATAATGCAGCTCCCTAAAGCTAATCAAATAAGTTATTTATGCGAGGAAGCGGATACTTGTTCTTGACAGTCAGCTTGTTTAACTATCTATAATCAATACACATCCTCATGGATCCATCCTTTTTCTTCACAAATAGGATTAGGGCACCCTAAGGTGAAACACTAGGGCCGATAAAGCCCTTGCTCAACAGATCTTGGAGATGTTTTTTTAGCTCCTTCAACTCAGCTGGAGCCACTTGATAGGGAGTGATAGAAATAGGCTTACGGCCTGGCTAGAGATCAATAGCAAAATCAATATTCCGATCCAGAGGGACTCCTGGTAGATTAGTAGGAAAAAATCAAGAAACTCACAAATCACCAGAAATAGACTCCATAGAAGGTGGCTCAATTATGGTATCACGTATAAAAGACAAATAAGACAAACACTCTGGATCAATTAACTTTTGGGCCCTAATATAAGATATCACTTTACTAGGATAGGAACCCTTCAAACTAATTCGCTAAATTCTCGGTCTACCTGGCATAACTAAGGTAACGATCTTGGAATAACAATCAAGACTAGCACGATACAGATATACTCAATCCATACCCAAAATCACATCAAAGTCTACCATATCCAATATAATCAAATCTACCTAAGTCTTGTAGCTAGCCAAAGTAGCAAGACAAGATCGGTACACCCGATCTACTACTAAGTACATAGGTCTCACCGATCCTTGAGACTCTGCTAGACTAGGCTTGTACACATGTGAGACCTATGTACTTAGGGCTCTGATACTAAATTGTCATGACCTGAAACCTGGGTATGATGACACTCAACTAACCCACCAAGGCGAGTCATCCCCAAACTTGAACAACTTAACAATAATAATAAAAGTAGAAGATAAACAATCTAATAAGATAGATAATCGAAAGAAATCAAACTACAACCATCCCAGAACTGGTGTCACATGTATAAGCCTCTAAATACAGAATACTCAAATAAATATAAGTTTCAAATATCTAGTTCTCAAATAGAACAAAACATAAATGGAATCTTCGAAGGCCCGTTGGAGATATAGTCAGCTACCTCACGAATGATCTAGAAGCTCGATCCAATAAAAAAAAAGTCTAGCAGGGTGGACCGGGTTCACAACCTACAAATATCTAGCAAGGGGTGAGCACCAAACAACTGGGTACTCAATAAATAGAACTATCCTCAAGTAAAGTAATGAAGAACACAAGTAACTCCTTAACTCCCAACCACATACCACCGAATCACAAATCTGCACTCAGAAAAGCCCCAGCACAATATATATATATATATAAACAGTATAAACAAATCATGAGAATATAATATACAATTTATAATAATGTAGATATACTCATCATCAAACATAATATCCCAATACAAATGTACATAAATATATCTAATAGTTACTCAACTCAATAATACCATAAGTATACAATCCCATAAGCAATACAATAGTAATATACAGCAAGTATGATATAAGAAGGTGGGGATTCCATGAGATGTGAATAATGCTATGAAATGTCAGATAATCATGCTGCATATTTGTCCAACCATACACATCCGCTGATTGTGTCAGAACGAAACTCATAGTGGCCAAACATGGATCATGTATCTGCTGAGACCATTTCCTTTTAATATTTACTTTTATATCTATCCATAATCATTTTCCGTTGACTTTTCATTTCTTTTCTTTTTCACCAACTGGAACCATTTCCCTTCGTATTTCATTTTCCATGGATCATCAAGTAAATACATATAGAGATGACGTAATAGTCATGTTCATGACAATAAAATATATAAGATGTTTATATGGATCATACATATATGTATCAACAATCGAAATCGAGAAACTTTTAAGTGCACAAGCATTCACAATATACTTCTAATCTCTTCACAACCTTAAGATCATCAACAAAATAGTGTACAAATTCCACAATAAAGGCACAAATATAAGAATTCACATCATCCACAATTACTTAAATCAAAATTCCATAATCAAAGCCTACAATGGTACAACTCTATCCCCAATTTATGTCGCCAAAATACTCCATTCCATAAATATAAAAGCATACAAGATTCTATCATATTTAACAAAAGGTTAGAAGTCCACTTGTGTTAGATAATGTCCTGAATCAAGTCAAATCCAATGCTTTCCCCTTCCTACGATACTCTACATCACCAAAATCTATTCAAATATATCATCACAATCACATAATGAATCTAGCGACACTAAAATCAATCAATTCGGACGGAAAGGATAAATTTGTCAAAAATTTTGTGCCGAAAAACATAGCCATAATTTAAAAATTAATACATGAAAATGTTCCACAAGAAAGAAGGGATTCAACAGTGAAAATTATTTTGAAAACAGAGTTAAAATGAGAGAGATATCATCAATTTAAGTTTAGGAATTAAAGTTCGAAAAATCCCCATATTCCACCATTAAAATCCCAAAATTATAAGTCAAAAATACAAATTAATCTATGAAAATCAATGATATAGATTAGAAAATAGTTACCCAATCAATTTGCCTTGCAAAACCTTGAAGAATCTCTCTAAAACGAAGATTGGAATATTAAAAATTGTGAAAATGAGTTAAAACATGTCTTTAAAAGAGTTCACTGGTTTCAGCGAAAATTAACTCTCCACGATGGAATGAATGCAGATGAGGATCCACAAACGCGGAAGCTAATCAAGTTACTACACTCCGCGAACACGGAGAAGCTTCTGCTAATGCGGAGGCTAAGATAAGAAGCACTCCGCAAACACAAAGGCTTATGAAGCCCAACTCCCACAACTCCGCGAACGTGGTCTCTCTCCTGCGAATGCAGAGGTCTAAATAAATTGACCTCCGCAAACATGGAGCTAGAGGCGTGAACGCGGAGAGTAACTTCACCTGCACCAGAACTGCTAAAAACCTTCAACACACAGCCAAATATAAATCACAACTAGGACCCTTGAGATTCGTTCGAAATCCCCTAAACACAAAGAAAACATGGAACCTTATCAGAAACAACGTTCCAAACTCAATGGAATCGCCAGAATTTGAATTCAAAAGCTCCTTGGTCCAAAACCCGAGAAAGAGCGTTTAAACTAGTTTCAGACTCAAAAACTCAAAATATTCTCGGAAGTTCTAAAGATTACAACGAAGCTATTTCTAGCGTTAGTATCACGGAACCACTGAAACTGACAGAATTTTTATTCAAGCTCCCGAACTCCGAGTGTTGACCAAAGTCAAACCTATGATCCAAAATGAACTAAAAATGCAACTTTGGGTCCAAAATCTTTATTTTAACTCTGAATTCAATTCTTCAAATTCTCCCAGACTAGATTTGGCATTCCGGAACTGATGGAATTGATGGAATCAAATTCTGACACTCGAAACTCAAAATAACCTCGAAACTTGAAATTGCCAACTCTAAGCCTTTTAAAACTCATTATTTAGCAAAACTCCAACGTTTTACAAGATTTTCAAAATTCTACTTTTAGACTATAATTGACCAAAAATGACCCAAGGCATTTCAGGAAGACCAAAATGGTAATTTAGTCTAAAATGCCAAAAATGACCTTCGAAATCATTACAAGATCAATAATATTAAAGTCACCACTACCCTATACCCACACCCCCGCATGTTTAACAAGGGAAAGGTCAAAATAAATTGAAGTAGGAAAGATGCGTAAGCTACCAAGTTAACCTGTGTTTTCTGTTTGTTAGTTATAAAGAAAAAGACAGTAAAATTGACCCAATGACGGCTTGATTTTCTCTTCTGATTTTCCATATAAATACCATTTTTCTAATATAAATAACTAGCTGCTAGATGCTATGTGCTATGACTTAATTTTAGGATCAGTTCTATTTTGCAGAGATAATTTTGAAAGCAAAGATATGAGTATCCACCTTTTTTTGTGTTTGGTGCTGGGTTCTTGGGATTAATTCAACACCTACGTACTACTGGAAAATTGAATAAAAAAAGAATTTTAGAGTGATTCTAGAAAAATGTAATTAGGAATATTCTAGAAGACAGTATAAAGTATCTCTCTTAATCCTTCCATCACCACATATAGATAGAACTCTTGATCCTTCCATCATCACATATAGATTGAAGTGATTATTTGAGTCGTAGCTAAGTGAGAAAGAAGAAAGAACATAAGCAAGAGAGCTAATAACAAGTGAGTAAGAAATAAGAGTTGTTAAAGTGTAAGCAAGAAATATTGTGTTGTGTAAGAATTGTAAGGCCAATGCAGGTTCTCACTTTACCAGAGAAAAATTTAAGTTGTGAACAACTTATTGTTTCTGTCATAAAAATACACAACAAAAACTATTATAACTTGTTGTGACATATTTGTGTTTTTAAATATTTTTTTATAGTCATAGGATTAGTTCCCACACGGCCCATCTCTAGATAGAGGTATCACCAACTCACCTGATGTCAAACTATCGAACGAATAGGCCATTATGGGAAACTCTATATTAGTTTGGACCCAATGAGTCTAAAGTCAAATAACCAATAAAACAATTAGACATAGCTTAGACTTTTATTTTCTTTTCTTTTTCATAGAGATGGGAGGACTGGGAATGGGTTGGACTTGCACATTCAACATGAATAAGAAAGTATATACAGGAAGTTCATTTTCAATCTGTGGTATTCTTTTAGAAGCAACTCCTGGGAATAACTGTGCCACCACGTCTTCCCCTTGCATTTCTACAGTACGATACTGCTGGCCTTCGTAAGCGATCATTGTGAGTAAGCTTTATGTCTTGCAGTCTTATTCCAGTGCATGGATTAGAGTAACTGCAATCAAATTTTATGGCTTGTTGTGTGGATGACGTCCCTTTCACATTCTTGTATGTCACTTGACTCACCTTTACTCCTGAATTCTACATTCATGTCACAATAAATAGCAACTCTAATTAAATCCATACAGCAAAAATGACATGAGCGGTAATATTATTTAATTATTCTTTTATTTGGTTTATAATAATTGGATAATTTAGAAAGAAGTCACTGTCTACTTATGTATTACGAAGACTTTACATATGTTATGCTTGCGTTTCTACATATGATCTTTTCATGGCCTAAAAAAAATTGCAGAGGAAAAGGTACTTAAAATTTGGTGTGAGATGAATTATACCTGGCGGGGACAATTATTATTGGGACAGTAATTTTGGTCAATGAGTATGGGATACCCAACATTCCTCATAATAAGATTTGTGAACATAAGATTTCTAGCGTAGCCACCACTTGGTCTTGCCCATGACTTTACTCTAACACCATTTTGTGTCTTTGTGAAAACCGAATTGGTTACTGTTATATTCGCAACTCCTTCTTCATTATTACTGCTTCCCAAACTTCCTACGCTGCAAGAGTTAAAAACTATCAAGATGATATATTTGGCATAAAACAATTTTTTTAGAATTGGACTATCACAAATACGTCATATTTAATTCACCAATTGTTGTAGTTGGATTACAAAATAATTGTAATTTATAATTTGTAATTGATTTAATATCGAAAGATAAATACATCTCATCTAGATATTTAAGTGTTTAAAGTTTTAGATCATGTAATTGAATAAATTAACGTGAGACAAATCTAGCACTTGAACTTTATGAGTTCGCATCCAAGGACTGTATCACAATTTGTTGTGTTCTAGATCTATTGTTTGTTCTTGTTTTTAGTTAATTTTTTGACACATATACAAAGTGTAAGTCAAATCTACTTGGTTCAAAATAATCCATAACCTTAGCATTACATTCTCCCCTAAATTCAACATGATACATAGTAGGATAGATATCTTGGGTTTAAGTTTGAACACTACGTACAAGCTTGCCGAATAAAAATGTAAGGCCATAGGGGTATTACAAACTTGATTAAATAAATAATTGAATAGATGATTTAACATAATAACAGAAGATTCTACTATCAGACTCATACAACTCAAATTGGCAATTCCAATATTTTAATTAAGTATACGGTTTTTGAAGGACCACCTGACTTGACCACATCTTTAATTTGTTACAACTAAAGGGTAATTAATGTTTTAAATTTAAGAGATTTATAAGGACTACCTAAGTTAAAGTTCTTTTAGTGGGGTGGGTCACCTCCACTCACTAATATTTAATTAGATTTTACTTTACTAATAATGTAAGAGTATTATAAGAAAAAAATTAAGGAAAGCTACATAAAATAGATTCAATTTCAAATTATTTATTGAAATTGAATTTAACTTGAACTATTTATCCTTAATGGATTCATGACTAAAATTATTTATCATTTTATCCTACATTTTTTTTTTATAAATAAGAAATAATTAAAAAAATTACTAAACTCTAAATTAATAGAAAATATATTCTTTGTGATACTTTGTCGGTATATTGATACAATATCGGTATCATATAGGACTGGTGCTTAAATTTTTGTGATACTCCATTGGTATATTTATATCCTATTGGTATCATATAGTTTGAACTCTTTTTTTAAGAAATAGAACTATCAAGTTAAAATTATTAAAGTTACAAACTTATTTATTAAACTCTAAATTAGTAAAAAATATATTCTTGTAATACTCCGTTAGTATATTGATACCATATCGGTATCATATAAGATTGAACATAATTCTATGTGATACTCAATCAGAATATTGATACCCTATCGACATCATATGATTTTGAATTCTTTTTTGAATAAATAAAATAATAAAGAGAAAATTATTAAAGTGACAAACTTATTTATTAAATTATTAATTAGTAGAACATATAGTCTTTGTGATACTCTATTGGTATACTGATACTATATCAGTATCATTTAGGATTGAGTTTAATCATCTATGATATTCAGACGATATATTAATAACCTATTGGTATATCATATTGCTAATGTCAGTGCGCAAATTTCAATATTAAAAGGTATACATATAAGGGGATATATGAATATAAATAATTTGATTTGAAGGAATGGGCTGATCGAACCAGTTGAGAGGGTTATCAAAATGTATCTTATTTTAGTAGTATCAAAAACTTGTGTTTTGCATACTTATTCCCATATGGTGCTTGGATCGAAGGAGCGAAATGGAAAAAAGATACATAGGTAATTGAAATGAATGAACAGTATGACGGCCCAAAAACTCCTGATGTTTGTGAAAGTAATTAATTTTCTTGTATAATTTTACCTGATGCCATGTCCAGGTCCACATCCAATTTGTTCAATCCACATGTTCATGGAACCAGGGCCAATAGAAATGCAGTCATCTCCGGTCTTGATAATGCTGCCTTTAATTGTAATCCCCCTCGAGTTCTGCACATGAATGCCATCCGTGTTTGGGCTTCCACTAGGAGCTGTTATCTTAACATTCTCAACTCTTACATTGCTGCTGTAACCAATCCCTACGTGTACTCTTTGACTGTCTAGTGATGTCAAGCCCTTTAGCAGTACATTGTTACACCACATAAATTGTATTGACTGCAATATATAGATTTTTACGGATCAGAGTAAGGGATACAGTTAAGAGATACTCCCTTGGTTCACAGGTACGTGTCAGCCTTGAACTTTACCCATCTATTAAGAAAGCATTTATTGGCACGCTTTTTTTTTTAATCATACTATCCCTATTAATGTATATTTAGTACCATTAATTGTTGGAAAATGATTTAGGAATAAGTAATATGTCAAAAGTGAAAATCTATTTTGAAAATAGTGGATCAAATTGAAAAAAAAAAGAGGATACGTACCCTAGCTCCTTGTGGGCAAGACTTTCCACCCTTTCGACAAGACCAATAACCATGTCCCTTGGCG